>PVJC01006308.1:0-55472 GCA_004026665.1 Murina feae | reverse complement strand
TACTCCTTTGGGTCATTTCTCTGTCCCCATCAATTGCACCAGTATTTTGGGGGCCCTAAGAAATTATTCCTTTTAGCTATTTTAGATACTTCTAGTGCTGCTAGAGAAACCAGTGTCTTTCTACCTGTGTGAGCACTGGGGATTTTTGAAGAATAAAACGTTTTCTCTTCCTTGGTGGCTCAATGCTGTGCACTGACCGGTCTCCACACTGACCTGTTGAGCCACTTGTAGCTACCAGTGGTCAATCTGGACTCAGCCTAATCATCTAGCTCAGGCTGCAGCTCTCTCTAGCCCAGTATGTAAGTGCAAATTGCCACGCTTCCTTTATCCTTAATCCGTTTTTTCATAAGACAAGCTTTCTCTGTCTTCAGCATAAATCTCAGATCCATAATTTTAAATTTGCTGCCTCTGCTATCATCCTAGTCCAAGCCTTAATGCATTTATATCTCAGTCACCAAATCTATCTGATTGATGTACTTCATCAGTCCAGCTCTGTCACAGTTAATACCAATCTTTCTTTTTGACACCTTCTTTGTCTTCATTATCTTTCACCTTTTTATACGCTACTGAATTTTTCTCTAGTTGAATTTTATAGACCTCCGTGGTGGTTTATATTTTAAGCTTTTCAAGGGTATGACCATTGCTTTCCAATTCTTTGTATGCCAATAAGTGGCACAGTGCTAAGTATAAGCAGATGTGTAATAAATATTTTCTGATTTTCTTGATTTTTATTTATTTTACCCTAGTTTTTAATTAAGTACTAATATTAACATTACCTTAACATTATTCATAAACAGTAATATCAATGTTTATTAAGCAGTGTTCTAAACACTTCACTGTGTATTATCGCATTTAGTAGCAAATTAACCCAGTGGTTGTACTTTTTATTGTGTAGGCTTATCAAATAATAGAATGTCACTTTTTTATTTTTAGCTAAGGAAGGAACTGAAAGAATCTAGAAAAAAAACAGTAGTTAACAGACCCTCTTTCTGCCATATTAGCTAGTAAGCATGTTTTTAATTTGTACAGGGTCACCAAGATCCCTGTTAAAATTCCTCAGCAAGTAGTGACATTGTCATGTTAACAGTCCTCAGCAAAAGTGCGATGCAGGAGTGCCCAGTGCCTGCTCCATTTGACACAGCAAGAGGGCAAAATGCAAGCAGTTTTTGACAACTTTTTGAGAACATTTCACGGCATTGATCATTTGTCAGTCTTGGAGTCCATTGAGTACATAATCTGTCTGTATGAACTAGGAATAGATCCTGGTTATCATTTTTTCTTCAGAAACATTTATGAGGATCAGAGCATGTAGAATTTGTGTAACAGTATAATTTTTTATTCTACATAGTTTAAAGGAACACTAACCATTACCATTCTTTTTCGTTTGTTTTTTTAGCAATTTCATGCTATTTTAGTTTACTTACTCATTCAATTAGTCTTAATGTGTGGTTACTACTGAGCCAGGACCAGGAATATAGAAGTGAAAAGATCAGCCTTCTATAACTTACATTGCTGTGTCCCAGCTGCAGCAACGCCCTGAGGTACCTGCAGAGCTCCTTCCCTCTCCTCCTTCAGGGGTGGTTTAAATGCCATCTCCTCAGTGAGGCCTTTCCTCACCCACACTTCACACTAGCACTCTCTATTTTTCAACAGTGTCAACATCTAAGCATATACATGTTCCATATATGTCTGTCAGCCCCACTGAAATATAAGCTCCATGAGAGAAAGGACTGTCATTATTTTATTTCTATAGCCTAGTACTGAGAACACATAGTCAGTGTCTAACAATTATTAGTTGAATGTTAAATGCATCGTAAGTCTATGCACTTTAATATAAGTAGAGATGAATGCAGCAGGTGTATTGCAAATTAATTAAGACATTGCCAAATTATCAATAATACCTGACTTTATAATTGTTAAGTCAAACAGGTCTTGAATTCTTATTCTTTATCAAGTCTTCAATTCTTATTCTTAGAGGAACAAATATACAAAGGTAACCTATCAAATAGTTGTGTCTTAAAACTGCTTGTTCTTCATATCTAATCTAATAAAAGAGTAATATGCAAATTAACCCTCACTCCATTACACCTAAGCCACACCCACCAGCCCATCAGAGTGACTGGCCCAACCAAGATGGCGACTGGCAGCCATGGAGCTAGAGCAAACAGGAGGACAGCAATGGAGGAAACTGCCTGCCTAGGCCGGCTGTGGCCTCCACTCGAGGCAACAAAGTTTCAATTATAGAAGCCACGGAGCTGAAGCAAACAGGAGGCTTCGTTGCCTGCCTAGGCAGGCTGTGGCCTCCGCTCAAGGCAGCTCAAGGCTTGAAGATAAATAAACTCCAGAAACCTGATTCCAGCCAGCCTCGCTGGGACCTTGGGTCAATGGGTGCTGTGGCCAGCCTGCAAATAGCCCTCAGCCCCTCACCCAGGCTGGCCACACCCTTATGGGTGAGGGTCAACACTGGGGGCTTGGCCAGCCTGCAAATAGCCATCAGCCCCTCACCTAGGCTGGCCAGGCATGCCAGCAGGTGGACATCCCCTGAGGGGTCCCAGACTGTGAGAGGGCACAGGCCAGACTCAAGGACTCATCCGAGCGCACAAATTTTTGTGCACCAGGCCCCTAGTATGTTATAAAAGCAATAGTCCTATAGTGTGCTAACAAAACTCAAGAGAATATTTAAGGAATGTTTACCAGACAAATAGTCTTCTGTATTTAGCAAGATTCAGGATTTCCCTTTTGGAAGATGATACAAATTATTGATGTCATTAGAGTCACATTCCCTACAGGACTTTCAGGGATTCTATAAAATTATGGAAGATTCTCAAAGAATTGTGTGATTGACTCATATAGCTCATGGTGAAAATTTTGGGCTAACAAATTCTGTCATTCAGGTCATTTATATTGGATTTTATTGCTCAGTTCAGAGCTATAAAATATATATTGTAATATATTAGAAACAACAATAAGATAGTAAACAATAGACAAAGGATTTTGACCTTCAAACATACATCAATTAAACCATATTTGAGTTTTGTTTTTCTTTTCTCAGATAATTTCACCAGAGTTCCTTGCCCTTCCAGTCACAGCTTTTTTATTTTGCCTTTTTTTCCCTTTCTAATGTCAATGGGTTGTCAACTCAGGAACAGCAGTATCTATAATAATAAAAGGGTAATATGCTAATTAGACCAAACGACCTTCCGGACAAAGCTGGAGCCAGAGGGAAGCCAGGCCAGTCCCAGGTGCCTTCGGGTGGCCAGAGGGAAACCAGCCCGGGTCCTGGGTGCTAGAGGGAAGCTGGTGCCAGCAGCTTGGGGGGAGGAAGGCCTACTCTTGCACAAATTTTGTGCATCGGGCCTCTAGTATTAATAATAAGAGCATAGACAAGCAATAAATGATCATTTCAATCTGACTTAGAATGTTTATCTCAAAAATGGTGATAGGGAAGTTAGGGTTAAATAATCAGGAATGCTGAACCTCTGATTACAGTCATAAGTGGCACTGCCCCTGATTTCATACTTCACATTATTTCATTAGGACAGTCATTGCTTTTGACAGAATCCACACCAAAAATAAAAACTAAAAAATAAATAAATAAATAAAAATGAGTGGGCTTTGGGAAAGCAGTTTTTCTAATCCAAATTCCTACTGGATAAAACTTGGGCAGATCTGTGGTCAACCTTGGCATCTGGTCTCCTGAAGTTATCAGTTAATAAATGTATGGCACATACGTTCCTAAGGCTGTCAGGCAGGGGATGAGCGTCTAAGGGATCTGAGTACATGATAGTGAGAGGGATATGGACATCAGCACATACCAAAGGAGCTATATCATGAGGCAAGCTCAGGACTGAAAAGAATAAATGCTTGTTATGGGATGAGTTAGGTAACTCAGAGGCTGAAGCTTTAACATAAAATGAATCATCATGACTAAGCAGACATTATTTGTTTCTTTCAAATTTACTTTGCCTTGAAGGCTGAAAGATCTTAAAATCTGAAAAGTAAAGGGTCTTATAAACAGATGATGATAAAGACTAGAAGTGGCATTAGGAGATTAGGATCTTTCCAATGGATGGCCAACTTGTCCCAATTTAGAGGAGGAACTGTAGTCATAGGGAGGTGTTCCAAATCATGTCTTTCAGTATAATGGCTCATTGTGTGCTTCGAGAGTCAGTCCAGAGTTTGAATTCCAGTTCCACCACTGGCTTATTGTGAGATGTCAGGCAGGTTACCTCACCTCTCTGTGTCCCAGACTTCTCATAATAAAATGTTTAATAGCAGTGTCTACCTCATAGAGTGACTGTGAAGATAATACCTTCCAAATCATGTGGGTGTCAGAACAAAGTCAGAGGTGAAGACTGGTCACCAGGATGATGTTAGCCCTGAAGATAAGAAGGTTTGGCACTGTGTGGCTCTCTTATCTCGAGGTCCTTCAGCCCACTGTATAAGGAAGGTCTTCCACAGGGGTACTCCCCTGTCCCAGCACCTCAGTCCCATTAGCCTCCAGGGGAGAAGACTGAGAGAAGATACAACGTATTAGAGATAGTTCCGATGTAAAATGATAGGGTCATTTGTTTAGATGTGTTGAGTTAGGTTGAAGCATCCATGAGGGAAAAATTTTGTTTAAAAAATTGCTTTATTGAGATATAACTGATTTTATGAGGGAGAAATTGAGGAGGACCCTTTGTAGAGCATTTGGAGGTTAAGTGAATCTGTTGTCAATACAGAAAACAGCAGGTTGTGGTTTGAGGTAGGGATGAATATGCAGATAATCAGTACAGTTATGTGATGGATCTGACTGGGAAATTCAAGTGAAAATTTTAGGCAGACAGATGTGACTCTGGAGGAAGCATTGTGAGGTACCTGAGAGTACAGGCTTTGGAATCAGAGCTGAAGTAAAATTGCAATTCTTTTAGGATATGTGATCTTGGAAGAGCTATTTAACTCGTTTGAGGTTTTTTTTCCCCCTTATTTGATCTTCAATTACATTTTGTCTGGTAGTATTATTCCTACATTTATTTAATCATTTTTACCTGCCTGGTAGCTATTTGCTAATTATTTTTATGCTTTATTTGATACTTTGTTGTAAGTTTTTTTTTAAAAAAAACAACAATAACAAATAACTTCATGTTTTTGTTTTGGCCTGGTCTAAAACTCTGAATATAAGTAATAGGCTTGATTTTATTCCTTTTAGCTTATTTTTATAACTATTTTTCCCCTTTTATTGGAGAGGTAGCTTTAGTGGTAGGGGTTGGTTTGATACAAGCATTGAATTTCCATGATTCCCCTTATTAATGTGAAAGTGGTGCTGTAATTTTCTATACTACTGGTGATTACCTTTCATTCTCATTTCTTGACTATTAAATGAAATTAATCAGTATTTCTTGCACAGATGCTCTTCTTATTTTTCCATTCCACAGCCCCCTCCCTACAGTTAATGATCTAGCTATCAGATTCCTTTTTTCCCTTCGAGTTATTACTTAACACATGTAGTCAGTGTTTTCAAATAACATTAAAATGAAATTTACTTGAATGTAATCAATCATTATTAAATTTTTTTGCGGGAAACAAGTAAACTCGGATCCACCAGGGAGACTGTCAATAGCATACATTGGAACCTCTAGTTGGAACCGGCAAAAATAAAAATGTTTTACATTGTTGTCGTGTGTGTGCCGCTCATAAACTATGCAGTGAAACGCGGTACATGTGCAAGTTTTGTAATGTCCCCCTGCACAAAGGAAAGTGTTTTGAACGCTACCACACAGCGGTGAAAAAATGCTCGCTTACAAAGTGTTTTAACATACAGAGCAAAGATTTAAAATTTTAAATTTAAGAAAGAGAAACTTAACTATAATCCTACACATGTCCTCAAAGATTAAAAAAAAAAAGTTGAGTCATGGTAATTAATTGAAAAGAGCTTGGAGATCTCTTGGTACACACTCTCTAATTTAGAGTCAGATGGGTTAGGTAATTTCCCCAAGGTCATACAGGATCATTGACAGAATCTGTACCTGAACTCAGATATTATCAGTTTCTGGCTCTTCAGGATATTACTGGCTATTCTGGTACCCAGTGTTACCTGTAACCTATTTATATCCTTGTATATCTCAGTATGAAACTAGGACAGCAGCTGTATGTGTGTCAGAAATTAAGTGATAATATTACTTTGTGCTCTGAGTGGTATTCTTTCCTTCATTTGATAGTGAAATTTGTACTCCACCTGCACAGAGGTAAGCCTGTGCAGACGGACCAGCAGGACAGTGGATTGTTGAATGTGACTGGATGGGGAGTCCACCCAGCCCAGCAGTGTAGAGGGCACCATTTGAGTTCTCTGTCCCACCTGTGTTCTTCCCATTGCCTGAGTTTTCTCTCTAGCAATAGGTCAGAAATTAATATGATTGTCAAGAAGATACACTCACTATAATTACCTACATGTATTGAGTCCCTACTGCATACATGGCACTGTGCTAAGTGCTCTACATGTTCCTGTGGACCCACCTGGTCACTCGGTCAGGAAGATACCTTAGCAATCTGGGGGGACAGACAGGTCCACAGAAGTCACTTCTTGTTCAGAAGCAGGACGGGAGACTCAGCTCTATCCACTACAATGCTCTGCTTTTTTCATTCTTTCAGTGCCAGAGTCACTGTGTGTTTCTAAATGGAGTCCAGATTGATAGTGAAGCTCCCCTTTGTGTGGCACTGACACACTGTTAGTGTTATTAAAATATAACCCTGGTGGCAGCAGCTCAAGGGTGGGACTGACATGTTTATGTCCAGTATTTTAAGGGCTACAATGGGTTTTCATTTCTTTTTATATTATGAGCCCAGAATTGAGGGGGTCAGATATTAACTTCACATGAGCAAAGGTTAATAACATACATCACAGTTCCTTTTTGGACATGCTATTATACTTTATAGAGCTGCCTCTAAGAAATTAGTGATTGTTAATGATTTAAATACTGAATGAGTTGTCTGCTCAGGTTGCCATAACAAAATACTGTAGACTGCGGGGTTAAAACAACATAAATTTATTTTCTCACAGTTCTGGAGGTTGGAAAGTTTGAGATCAAGGTTCCAGCAGGGTTCAGTTTCTGATGAGCACTCTCTTCCTGGCTTGCAGAAGGCTGCTCTGTTCTCAAATGAACATCTGAGCATGTAGAGTCAGGTGCAGAGAGTACTTGGGGTCTCTTCTGTTAAGGCCTCTAATCATATTGGATTAGGGCCCTACCCTTATGACCTCATTTTACCTCTTAAAGGCCCTGTCACCAAATGCAGTCATATTGGGTAGTTAGGGTTTCAACGTTTGAATGGCTGGCGGGGTGGGGTGGGGGGGTTGGGGCAGTAGGGCTGGGCACACTTCAGTTGTTGATTTTTTTCCCCTGTGTTCAAAAATATCATTTCTTAATGATTTAAGACTTTCACTTTATCTGGCATCCTTAGGAAATATTTTAAATAGCTAACCTCTTAGGATAAATTAACTTTTAAATTCTTATTAAAATATTGAAATATTTTATATGTCATCCTTCAATTTTAAAAAGTTGCATAATCTGTACTTGGTAATAATTATAGCACTCACCAGCATACTCTGCAATAATATGAAAGTGTTGTTTGCTTATTTCACCATTATTTGCCTATTCTCTTTGTGACTATTTAAAAAAAAAAAAAGACAATTGTTTAAAGAAGGCTCTGCAATAGGATCTTGACTTCCTGGTAGAAAAAATGAAAGTGGCTCTTGATAAGAGTTTAATGGATAAAGGTATGTTCTTCCTTTGAAAGATTATTTGGGTTAAAAGTAATTATAATTGTAGTAATGTCTATTCCTATTGAGATAACACAACCTTAAGAACCGAATTTAATTTTCTGGATTGAAACCATGATGATGATAATGATAAAGATGACAGTCATAACTAATATTTCTTGAAAGTTTACTAAGTGCAGAGAACTACTCGGCGTTAAGTGAAATTATTATTTTAATCCTCATAGTAAATCTGTGAGGAAGGGCCTATATTTATCCACAATTTCTATGCCTAACAGTAGTGAGGCATAGAAAGGTTAAGTAACTTCAACAGCAGCAGCAAAGACACAGGAGAAGCATGGTTTGTTTGAAAGGTGCAGTAAGGGGACAGGTCTGCTTTAAGAATGAAAAGGTTACTAAGGAGAGCATTGCAGAGTAAGGCCAAATAACAATAGTAAGACCAAGTGTAGGTAGAAATTGAGAAATCAGGGGACTTGACATTTAAACAGGAAAGAGTAAAATAAATATTCATGAGCAAGAAAGTACTCTGATGAAAAACATTATTTAAGGAAAAGTAATCTGTGAATTAACTCTTATTTTACCTTACCATTTTTAAAAGATATTTAATATTTTTATGAAATAAAAGCATTAAATATTAAAATATTCAACATTAAAATATTAAACATTTTATGATGTTTATCTCTTGTTGGCTTTTGGATTTCTTACAGAAAAAGAATATATTACATTTATAAATGTCCCCAAAGAATCTGAAATTTTCCTCAAAACAGGATATAAAAGTCAAAGACTATGTAGTTGGCAAGCTAAGTGTTAAGAAATAGATGTATTATATTGCATATCCACAGGTTTCAGGGTTTGTGCTTTAAATTTTGTTTGGATACTTTTGCCTACAATGTTAGTAACTCATATTAAAGATGTGTTTAGTTATCATGGTTCAAGAAAGCATCTTATTAAAAAATTAGTTTTGTATATTTTCCCCTAACAGGAAGAAGGAACATGTATATGTGAGGAAGAAAAGAAGCATTTTGTCACTGAACACTATTTTTTTGAATTCTGTGTTTCTATTCATTTCGTGATGTTTCTTATCTAACTCGGTTATGAGCTCTTCAGACACAAGATCAGTTGCTGATTTGGTCCCTCACATTGCTTATCTGACTCAGTGTGATATGTCTGTGAGGCATTTAATAAACCTTTTATTAACTATCAACCTTTGGGATTTTCTCCCACGTCCTTTTAATTCTGTCATAGAATGAGTGCTGTGTTGAAACAAATGTAGTCACATTTCAATCTGAAGAATCTCTCATTTTTTAAAAAGAGATAGATAGCACTATTGATTTTTAGGGCATTTTATCACTAGCAGAATTGAGAGCAGAGCATTTGATTGATATATAATTCTACAGTAATAATACAGGTTGTCCCCCAAAAATGTATACATACTTTAACAGCTGATAGATCAATTGATGTTTCTTTCTTTTCAGGTTTAACCCATGGGAATTGATAATTATTCAAAGTGTATATAGATTGATTTTAGGGACTCCTTGCATATCAAACCAGAAGACTGTAGGGATTCTCAAAGAGCAGAATTCTGTTCATCTTCTTCAACCTCATTGTTAGCATATGAAATAATCTAAAAATTAACCACAGTACTTTTTCCTGAAAATCTGAAGAAAGCACAGGCCAGCTTGGTTACTGCAAAACCCAAGAACCCATATGTGTTAAGTGCACGCCACTTACACAGCCCTAACTGTTCAAGCTTTGGAGGTGCCTGTGTTTGACTCGCCTTGTCCTTCTTCCTAGCTGCGAGAGAAATACTCTGGTTAGAAAAAGAAGAGCGAGCCAGGCAGCACTACGAAAAGCACCTGGAAGAAAGGAAGAAGAAGTTGGAAGAGCAGCGGCTGAAGGAAGAGCGGAGGAGGGCTGCTGTCGAGGAAAAGCGAAGGCAGAGACTAGAGGAGGACAAAGTAGGGTGCTGTTCTGGGAAATGGGTGGGAGGTGCATCTATAGCAGAAATGCAGCAGACTTGCTATGAAACTTCCCGTTAAGGTGCTGAGATGCATGGCAAAATCGTCTCAGAGTAAGCAGCTGGACAGACAGACACAGTGTGGAAGGAGGTTGGGGTGTGGAAGTCTTGTAGAGAATGGTGTGCTTGTTCCTATCTCCACAGAAACTGTAAAAGCCCATTTTCTCTGCTCTAGACCTATAACTTCTTTATGTTCAGTTCATCTATACTGAAATATCAAGACCAATTCCAAGTCGTTGGATTTCTTTTTTTGTTTGTTTGTGGGGGGTTTTGTTGTTGTTAATTCTCACGCGAGCATGTTTTCTCCATTGATTTTTCAGAGAGAGTAGAAGGGAGGGGAAGAGACACAGAGAGAGAAACATCATTGTGAGAGAGGTACATTGATTGGTTGCCTCCCACATGTGCACTGACTGGTGCCAGGGATCAAGCCTGCAACCCTTCAGGGGATCAAGTATGTGCCCTTGACCAGAATCAAGCTCGAGACCCTTCAGTCTGCAGTACGATGCTCTACCCACTAAGCCAAACCAGTCAGGCCAAGTAATTGGGTTTCTATAGGGCTTTATCATCGACAGACTTTTTCCACATACTAGATTGTCTCATTTATCCCTATTCAACCCTTGAATTTGGCAAAAAAAAAAAATAAAAATGGAAATATAGAATTAGAATGGGTAAAATGCAAGGTTATACAATTCAGTAAGTTGTGGAGTCAGATTCTAAATTCCATTTTTTAGGTATGGTACCACATGTGTTTAATATCTGTGTAAGGTAAGACCTGCACTACCATGAAAGCATATTTCCAGTAGTAATAATAAAGATCATTTGTTAGGTACCTACTATATGCAATGGGCTTTTTTGACTGACTCCTAATGATTTCAATAACCATCCCAGTTGATAATATTCTCACTTTAAGATAACATGTCACCCTGGCCAGTGGGGTTCAGTTGGTTGAATGTCATCCCCATGCACATAAAGGTTGTCAGTTGGCTTCCCTGCCAGAGCATATACTAAGGTTTCAGGTTCAGTCCCTGGTCTGGTGTATGCAGGAGGCAACCAATCAATATTTCTCTCTCTCTCTCTCTCTCTCTCTCTCTCTCTCTCTCTCTCTCTCTCTCTCTCTCTTCTTTTTCTTTCTCTCCCCCTTTTCTTCCTTTCTCTCTCTTGCAAATCAAAAATATTTTTTTAAATGATCAATAAAAACATATTTTTTAAAAATCTGTTTTCTAAATGTTAGGAAATAGATTAGGACAGTGGTTCTCAACCTTCTGGCCCTTTAAATACAGTTCCTCAGGTTGTGACCCATCATAAAATTATTTTCGTTGCTACTTCATAACTGTAATGTTGCTACTGTTATGAATCATAATGTAAATATCTGATATGCAGGATGGTCTTAGGCGACCCCTGTGAAAGGGTCGTTCGACCGCCAAAGGGGTCTCGACCCACAGGTTGAGAACCTCTGGATTAGGAGTACTCCCTCTCACTCCACTCTGTTTTAAGTTAAAGAAGCCTTGCTCTGACTAAGTAGCTCAATTGGTTAGAGCATTGTCCCTATACGTCAAGGTTTCGGGTTTGATATGAGGTCAGGGCACATACAAGAAGCAGCCAATGAATGCATCAGTAGGTGGAGCAGTAGATCGATGTTTCTCTCTCTTTTTCTCTCAATTTTTTAAAAAACAATTGTCTCAAATAACCAGGTTGAATCTAATCATCAGCTTCTCTATTCCACTGAAGGAACGTCATGAAGCTGTTGTGCGACGTACAATGGAAAGAAGCCAGAAACCAAAGCAGAAGCATAACCGGTGGTCATGGGGAGGCCCTCTCCAGGCCAGCCCCCGCATCCACAGCACAGGTAAGCAAGCGGCGGCCGCTTCCACAGACCCCTTTTTGTTTTCCCTGAACAGTAAAAGTGCAGTTGCTTCTTTTTCCTAAGTCTGTGTTTGCAAAACAAAAATCCTGCTGAAACAATGACACTACAATTAAATGATGCTTCTACTGTTTGAGGATAAGAGGGTGATGGAGGTAAGAAGATAAAATTCTCCCCCTGAACATAGACTGCTTTTCTCATTTGTAACGAAGTCCTTGAGGAGAGAGAAATCTATGCAATGCTTCTAAATACACATGCTAGTGTCAGCTCTACATTAGTCTAATTAATTTACATTGGCTTATTGACTAATTATAATCAATACTATGAGCTTGTGTATTCTGACCCTGAAGTGTATGCAACAGTAGCTTTGTAAGAGAAAGTACAGATTTTGAGGCTACAAATAGTAGATGCCGTAGCTATTCCCTTGTTCTTAAGTAGACATGAGAATACTGAAATTCGGAATTAGTGAAAGGCCTTATTTTTGTACTGTAAATTCAATACACCTTGAATTTTATATAGTGTGTCAGTTCTTTTTCATCTGTGTAAGATTCTAATAGCCTCTTTTTTTAATTTACTTTGAAAAGTCATTGTCTTACATTCTGTCCCCAGGTGGTTTTGTTGAATCATCATTCACCTTTCTCGATTTAGCAGACCTGGACCACCGCTTCACAACTTTGGGTGGTACTAGAAAGTCTGGTACAGACCTCCCTGTGATGGCTGATTGCCTGACCTGTAGCTACACCTCAGACCTAGGGCCAGAGATCATCAATAGCTGGACCATCACCAAGTCATAATGCTTGCTTAATATCCTATTGCATAGACCTAGATCTGGGATATAGCACAGTGTTTCTCAAGTGTGATAATATAACTCAGGTGACTTGAAGCTGTTGAAATAATTATGTGATGTTTACTTTCCCCTTAAATGATCATTTTAAGATAAAACTTTAAAAAAAATTTTTTTAGCGAATAAATTACCTGGGATCAAAGTACATCCAGTTTGGTTTCCCCCTACCCCAACCCTCGCCCCCATTCCATCCTTGTGTAGCCAAGGATGTAGTTGTAATCTACTAGTAAATGTTAATGGATTTTTGTTTGTTTGCTCTATTCTCTTTCATTCCTAACATTCAGTGTATTTCTATAACCCCTTCATGTTCAAAAAGTCTAAATCATATTACCACAATTTTCTTTCCTGTCAGAGTGAATCAAAATTGAAAGCAGTTTTCTTGGCTCTTTTTTGGTGGGGCACCTATCAAATCTGTGATCATTGGGATCATTTACGGATGATGTTTCACTCTAGGAATAGTTTTACACATAAGCTCCATGTAGAAAAGCTGTCACGGTGCATATGTCTATAACCTTATTGTTTTTTCTTTTCCTTGGCTTTGGTTTTCATGTGTAGGCAGAAGTATACTCTGTTACAGATTTTCTGTGAAGGGAAATAAAGTTCCCTAGCTTTAATTCTTGCTTTCGCATTCAGAGTTCAATAAATGACCATTATTACTGCCACTCAGAGCAAGAGAATGTAAACTGTTGGAAAAAATTCATTTTTATAAGGACTGTAGATGAGAGAACATTGCTGCTACATAGACAGGAGAAGGTTGGAAATAATGGGAATTTACCAAAATTCTCAAAGGTCAAGATGATCTATGTGACCTTGAGAGCAACAACCAGACCTTCCTCGTTTTGCATACCCCTTACTACACAGCAATGCCTGACTCCTCGTGGTCCTCATTCACTGTTGACTGAGCAACAAACAGGTCCTAGAGATTAAATTTAATCAGATTAAATCAGTGTTGTCTGCTTGAATATCAACTAGCACTGGCTTGTAAACTTTGTACTGTTTAAGCCAGTTCGTCAAAAATCCTTTCGTGAATATGTGATTGGTTCAATGAGAAAATGAAATGATTAAAAATTATCCTATTAAGTATAAAATGATGTAATAAATACATATTATACCCCCATAATTGTAACCATGCAGGATAGGCCTACATGTAGACACAGTTTTCCTCTAATTAGAGCTTAACATATAAAGCAATATCAGAAAATGTATTGCTATAAAATCACTGGAAATATCTTTCATTATCCTTCCTTGTATGCTTGAACCTCATAATTAAGGTGTTCCTTTTGACATTTTATCCTGAATCTTTATGTTAGGGACACTCTAAGGGCCCATCACTTAAGTATAAATAAATTTGAGTCACAGAAATGATGTTTGGATTTTTTTAATAACTAAATGCTTCAACCATAAAATGAGCTCTAGTAGGAAATAGAAATGTCTGATGCTGGTGGAAGATTTGTCATAACTAATGACTAATAATGGTTATTCTGTGGGGGAAAGTTTACTGTAAAATTTGTACTACAAAAGTTCGTTAGACCAAGAGCAACTAGATTTTGAAAGCCTTTCTCCTACAAGGAATATTTTGGTTTGTTTTGGTTTTAGAAGATGTGAACAATCTAATCTAATAAAAGAGTAATATGCAAATTAACCCTCACTCCATTACACCTAAGCCACACCCACCAGCCAAGACACGCCCACCAGGCAATCAGAGTGGCTGTATGCAAATTAACCCAGCCAACATGGTGGCCGGCAGCCACAGAGCTAGAGCAAACAGGAGGCTTCCATTGCACCAGGAGTAAACTGCCTGCCTAGGCTGGCTGGGCCTCTGCTCAAGGCAACAATATTTCAATTATAGAAGCCACAGAGCTGAAGCAAACAGGAGGCTTCCTTGCCTGCCTACTCTGCTCAAGGCAACAAAGTTTCAGTTATAGAAGATAAATAAACCCCAGAAACCTGATTCCAGCCAGCCTCGCTGGGATGTTGGGTCAATGGGAGCTGTGGGCAGCCTGAAAACGGCCCTCAGCCCCTCACCCAGGCTGGCCACACCCCATGGGGTGAGGGTCCACATTTGGGGGCTTGGCCAGCCTGCAAACAGCCCTCAGTCCCTCACCCAAGCTGGCCAGGCATGCCAGCAGGTGGACATCCCCTGAGATTGCAAGAGGGCACAGGCCAGGCTGAGGGCCCCCCCGCCCCCCAGCGCACAAATTTTTGTGCACCAGCCCCTAGTAGAAAATAAAACAAAATATGGCAAAACTCTATTACATTTGGCTATTATAGAACATATACCTGCCTCCTAAATAAATATAATGAGATTTTTAGACTTTTAATGTACACAGTTTTATTCAGGGAATATGATTTATGCTACCAAGTATTGTTACAACTTGGTTCCACTATACAGACAGCAAACTAATAGAGTTGATTTTTGCCTTTTAAATGACTGCTATTTATCTTCTGAATTGAACTTTAAGAATTCCTCTAAAATTATTCAACTGCAGGATGAACAATATTGTTAATATACTTAAAGGAAGGAATCCTGATTTTCTTTCTATGACCGTCCATTTTGTCAGGCAAGTTTGTGAGCTCTTTCTACCTTTGGAAACCATATTAAACTTTATGTTCTAGGCTTGGAGACATGGTTATTAGTAGACTTTTTAGAAACAAATGCTATAGTGTTTCCTCTTCTTTCTTGTTAATGTGTTTTCCTATAATGAGCTTTCATGCCCTGGTTGCAAATGACCCTGAGAGCCAAGCTTTCAGCAGATACGCAGAACCTGGTGTCCTTTGTCTTCTAGTGTTTACTTTCTATTTTTCCAGCACTGTGTCTACTCTGTTGTCCCTGCTTCGAGAAATTGTAAAGGCTGTCACATGTATGGCCCTCTCTTTGCTTCACAGTCCGCCTCCATTGTTTTAGTTGCCCTCCACTGGCCTTCATTCCTCATATTTTAACATTATGCTTGAATTTCCCTGGCTGACAAACTGGTGAGCTGAATATTTATTTTATCCCATAAGAAAAATGAATTTTATTTCTACCCTTTAAGTTACCTTTCAAATGTCCACTTGGAAAACTGTGCTGTCACGAAAGATCTAGGGATAGAGCTGAAAGCATCCAGTCCTAGTTTTTCCTTCCATGAGCGAACGAGGAACTCGCAATCCTGCATGCTGGCTGTCAATTAGCATTATCTCCATTTGTTTTAGATCCAGACAGGCGGTCAGTTTCCACCATGAATCTTTCGAAACATGTTGATCCCGTCATTAGCAAGCGGCTCTCCTCTTCATCTGCAACTTTACTAAATTCTCCAGATAGAGGTACAGTCAAAAGGAAAACAAAAAAAAAGTGTTCTGTTATTTACTTAATGCTTTTTTTTCTGGATGTGTACAGATAAAAATAAGCATCTGAAGTTGCTTTCCCTACGTTTCTTAAATAGGAAGAAAAAAACTTCAGAATAAAAAAGCAATAAACGGCTGAGCAGCACTTTCCTTGCGACGAGAACATTTCTCATTTAGAACTTGGCTGAATGATTGCATTTAGCAGTGATGAAAGCGGTGCTTCTCTCAACTCTTTAGTAACTGAGTTTACAGCTCCAGAAATCACCCACTTATCCACTAACATGCAAATAATCTTTGTTATGAACATTTATTTTGCTTCAATCATACTGTCTTTGACTTTTCATCTGTACTTTGGAAATTCTAGTCTTTGATTTTCTTTAAAAAAAAAACCACAAACTTCTTAATTGATTCATGTTAGTAGATTTCATTTTGCTAACTTCTCACTTAACCAAACCTTTCTTGCCACATTTCTTGTGTGTGTGTGACTGGTTTTTTGGTTTCCATTCATTTACTCTTAAGGGATTTGGCCTAATTTCAAGAATATCATCAGTGAAGCCTCCTAAAAATTTTAATAATCATAGTCCTCCAATTAACATTTTATTTTAATTTTGAGTTTTATTCATCTTATGGATTTACAGTACATGAATGTTATTTATTAAATAAAAGTTTTATTTTACATATTTTTATATATCATGGTAGGAAAAACCAAGCTTTTAAGATAAGCTACTTGTTTTACATAATTAAAATGATTTTAAATTAAAAAACAAAACAAAAAAATTATTGTGCAATATGAAAATACATATTCTTTAAAAGTAACAAGTTGTGGTCACTTTAAGTGCGTTATTAAGAAACTGATGGGGAAAGGTTCAGTGTTTATACTAGTAGTCTTGAAAATGTAATGTGTGCATGTTCTGTATGTGCGTATGTATATTTGTGTATTTTATATTGTATAAAAATTATGGTGTCATAGTGTACAATATTCTATGTGCTGATGTTGTTTTATAACTAATCTCTTAATACAGTAAATGTTTGAACAACTTCCTGTTCTTGCCTTTTAACTTAAACCATTCCTTTTTTCCTATTTAACCTAATTTGCCTAAATCAGTATTAGACATGTAGTCAAACTAGAAGCCTTTTATAAAGTATTATGAATTAAAATTCCTTTCATAAGTAGCCTTTCTTTTCAAACTCATTCCCCTAAAATAACCTAAAATGTAGCGTGTGAGTGCTGTTCTTACAGCTCTGTTCTTCTTTTCTTTGGAGTTGGTCACTTACTCTAAAATTTCTTACTTTTGGGGAGCCTGGATATCAGACAAGCTACAGTTGGGATTTTACACTACTTTTAAGTTAAACCTTGCATACTGCCTCCTACAGTACACATCTAAATTAGGGGAAGGTTGAGAGTGGGAGATGGGCAGTAAGCCAGACAACATCCTGCCCACACTTCCCAGGAAGGACAATGCTGAGTCAGCTAGAAATAAGATGTTTTATAGGTTCTGCGTGATATCTGATTGGATATTCTTAAGAAAAAGGATCTTAGAACTTGGAATTTGTTGGATGACTCATCTACTCTAGTTGGGGTAAGAGTCCTAAAGAGGTGCAGGGCCTGAACCAGTATCCTCGAGGCTGACTGTTAGAGAAGAGGGACTAGAATAGTGATCACCAGCTCCTAACCCATGTTGCTACACTGCATCTTCAGGTTTTACCTTCATGGATGTCCTTCCTAAGATCAACCCTGACTCTGTGCATTCTTCCTTTGGAAAAGGTTAAGGGTCAAGGGAAGCTTAATAAACAAGTCATAGCTGGGGCCAGGAAACTACCCCCTGAATCTTGGTACAGGCTTATAAAACTGAATACTAAGCTGTCCAATAGGATAGGAGGGAGACTCTAAATTGGGGAGTTCTGTTTTTTTCCCCATTTATCAAAAAGTCTCTGGATCTAACAGATAAGGTTGGCCCTAAGGGAAGATTTGGGTCAGTCAGGGGTTCCTTTAGGTCCAGGAAGCAGTTTTTTTAAGTTAAGCAAAACCCTCAAGAGTACAGTGAAAAATCTGGGTCTTTTAAAAAAAATAGAAATTCTGAATTTGAACTTCCTAATTTAGAAACTTAAGTAATTTACTTACATTATTTTATGCTATTTTTAAAAGTTGGTTATGCTTTATCATCAAATCAAAAAGCATTTTTATTAAATTACTAAAGTAGAGGCTTTTACAGACTAATCTGTTAGAGGATATATCTATATACGATTACTAGGTGGTTTGAGCTTTCTCAACCTCACAGCATAAGCCTGGGAGCTGGTATTAAACTGAGGCTCTGCTATTCTCAAGGTTGATATTCAGCTGGACTGCTGTACTGGTTATTAAAAATACTCAAATATTTTCCTACCAGTTGGTAAGTATTCAATTCCCCAAGCTGTGCTTCCCTAGGTCCTCTGAGCTAATGAGTGGCATCCATGTCCTACCAGTTTTTAAATATTTTGATTATCACACCTGAATATGGCATCATAGACTGATAAAATGCCCCAAGTTAAAAAGAAACCCCTGACTACCAAAGATTTCTGTAATTGCTGCAATAGCGTGAATATTGCCACTGGAAATTTTTACATTAAAAAATGTGTATTTCTTATTCACTTAGCTACCTGCTTAACCAGCTTTTTTCTCAAGGGCAAATAGTAAGGAGTTGTTATTATTGTTTTAAGTAAGAAGGAAATCACCTACTCTTTGCTTAAAATTAGTCCATACATTTTTTCCCGAGAGTCTAGGACAGAGGACATGGTGTGGTAGACCTCAAACTGAATTCTGCCCACAGGCATGTTCTGCTTGGCCTGAGCAAGGGATTTGTTCTTTTTCTCTATTGAATCAATTGGCATCATTTAAAAAATGGAATATATCATTTAGGTTTTCTATTTTTAATGAAAAATCAGGACCTGGCAACATTTACCTGGTTTCTCCATCATCTGGAACCAAATAGTGGTTTCTACTCATGGGGAATATGTAGGTGCAAATATCTAGCATGTTTGTTTGCCTCCCTGGTCCGGGTGGTCTATTATAGGGATTGTGAGAATCTCATTTTTAAGTGCTTAAACAGGATCGATACTTTATTTCATGAGAATTAATATCTCTTCATTCCAGAGTTTATCACCTTAAAATCAGGCCCCTCTAAGTGAAAAAAATAAAACAGAAAAACATAAACTCACTCTCCTGTCCATACCTTTACTAAAAAGTTACCTTACAGAAGAGATCTGTCTCTCTTTTGCTCCGGGCATAGTTGTGAAGGTGGTAGAAGAGGAATCATGTGTCTCTTAGCACATCATTCATTCACAGGTCAGAGCTTTAAAATCATCTCTTTGGATGTGCTTTAAATACAAGTCAAAGAGGGTTTTTAATGATCTTCATTTGAGGCAAATTTTGGTTGATGCCTTAAAAATGCAGAGAAATAAAGTAATTGCTTAATGAAGGGTAGGGTGCAAGGACATGTCTTTTCATTGATAAACCATCTCTGCAGTTCTATTTTATCTAAAAAAAAAAAAAAAAGCATTCATCTCTTCTTCCCTTTCTCATCTACTAAAAATAGAGTTCTGGTGAAGAGTTTAATTTAATCCTAATCTATTTTCCCCATTGATCTTCTGTGGGTGTATTATAATTCTAGATTACAATATTTTTGTGTATTGATACACAACGCACACATACACTGCCATACTACAATTTGTAATTAGCACGTTTCTCAATGTACATTATACTACCTCTGTACCTATTACTTCGGTTTTTGTAGCAGATCTTTTTGTTAATGTCTTTCTGTTAGGTAAGATTTAATTTAACCATGAAGGCTCTCTGAATAATCAGAAAAATCTAATAAACAATTCACTGATTATTAAATTCATGAGAGCCTTGATCAAAATAGTCACTCTTTTTTTAAGTCAGATAATTAAAGTTCTTGTTGGAAATCGGTACCTCTTCAAGATAGAAGCAAATATTTTCTGTAACACATGTAACACTGGATGGCTTCTAATAACTACAACTACTTTCCTAGAATATAAATGCTATTCATTTCAAACATGGCACATAAAAGATTATTATAAGAATGATTGCTCTAGAGGCAAAGGGGCTTGCACCTCTATTTATGGTGAGGAACAGAGCAGCTTTGCCAGGTTGAGAGTTTTAAAGTCTTTTATAAGTCACTTGGAAATGCATGCTAAAATAAAAATATATTACTACCTGAGTGATTTTTGTAGACTTTTTCCCTGGAATTTTAGAAAGTAGCCTCTGTATGTTCATGGGCCATCAATGGAAGCTAACGTAAGCGAAGTAATTTATGATTGGCATGCATTTCCTAACAGTGGGTTTGCCAAGCCCCAATATAATTTGGGACCATACTTCATTACATTATTTTAAATTTACCTTCCAGATTCTTCACACCAACTAGTAATCTCCAATTTAGTTTATATTGGATTTTGGCTTTCCTGTTTAATTTTATCTTGCTTCAACTTTACCCTTACGCTCCCCCAGAATTTTATGTTGCTGTCCAAAAGGCACCTGAAAGAACCTGACTTTGCTGAATGGAAAAGTTAAAAGGGAATTCTACACAGAACTGTGCATGAGTCCTCTTCCATTTTATTATCTTCAATTCCTCCCCCCCAATTACCCAAGTAACAATTCATAGAGATCTATCAAGATGTAATGGAGACCTTTCTATCTTTATTTACTTTTAAATCCAGTCTTGCATTAAGCTGGCATGGCCGCTGGTGGAGCTGATTATTCAGGGTACTTAGGAAGCCCTTTGGCTGAGGTGTGCCAGCAGTCCACTGCCCAACCTGATAAGGGCAGACAACAGAGAGGTATGACAGGAGTCAGTGCTCCATGCCAAACCTGGCGTGGAAATAACATTTCTGTTGTGTTATCTATTGACTGCTATAGGAGGGTGGTTAGCGAAAGCTGCATCCGTAAAGCTAATATAGAGCCTGCCACAAAATGAACCTTTGAAGAAAGGCAATGCCATAGAATAATGGCTCCTTTGGGTAGGGTTCCTGTTGCCCTGCCTCTTCACCCACTGTCCTCGCCAGAGAGCCCAGCCTTCTCTCTCGAAGGCCGGCGTGTGGAAGCGATAGGGGTGATGCTCTGCACCCTCTTGCCCCTGGAAGGAATGCTTCTAACATCTTGCTTATGTGGTGACGTTTAGCTCGCCGCCTGCAGCTCAGCCCCTGGGAGAGCAGCGTTGTTAGCAGACTGCTGACGCCCACGCACTCGTTCCTGGCCAGGAGTAAGAGCACAGCTGCCTTGTCTGGAGATTCAGGTAAAGCCGTCAAGGTGCAACTTTCCTGGGGCCGCAGGTCCTCCTTTGGAAGCCTGTCTGAGCCTCCATCTGATCAGATCTTCCTTTTTCCCAGTGGGTGCTTCTCTCTCCTCCAGGCAGAATAGCTTTGGAAATGTGTCTGTGGGTGTTGGTTTCATGCCTCTGGCATTGTTGCCTCTTCGCATCCATCTTAGCATCTTATCTGGACACCAGATGTCAGGCAGACAAAGGGTCCCCTCCCTGTGATGAGAGGCTTCCGATACTTCTGTCTGTTCAGAACATTCCCAGAAAGACCTGTCCCTTTCCTAACTTTCTTTCTGCCCTTGCATCTAAGCAGATGATCAGGGGCAGAAATAATTTAATATACTAACATGTGGACTTGGGGATAAAATCAAAGCACAAGCCGATGTAAGCATACAGTTTCATAATGTGGCTGTAGGCTGGCTACTTACCCTCCCTGTGCCAGTCTTTTATGTGTCCTCTCAGAAGAGTGCCCTTCCAAAACTCACGATTTGTGGACAAGGCTAATTATAGTGTTCTTAATTGTTACATACTTCGAAAATGTAGTATGTAAAATGCACCAAGTACTGGTTATTATAATTAATTATAACTCCTTTACCTTTTTGAAATGCAAAACATGCCTGAATGGGCCAATTAATTTAATGTATCTAGCTGGAAGATACATAGTAGGCTTTTGGCAACATCACATGGTGAGTTGACTTATGTATTCCCAGCTATCTTTGGGCACAGCTGGCGTATCAATATAACCAGTCTACTAGCCCTCATCGTTGGCACTTAAGAAATTGCATAGCCTCTTCACAAAATTCCCTTTAAAAAACACTTTGCCTCTGTGAACCTCTTCATTTACAAATACTAATTCTTGGTTTTATGATGTCTTTCATCTCTGGTTTCCAATGAGCTAATATCAACACTAATTCTCACAGTAACCCTGAGAAATAGTGAAGAAAGCGTGTTCAGGCATTCCCGCCACCTGCCTGTGGAACCCAGTGATAAAAGTGATTTACCAGAGCCGCTTAGGAAGTCAGTAGACCGGACCTTAAACGAGCTTACCCTCCATCCTGGCACCCTGTGTGAGGCTCTGTGTACCTTGTGCATTCAACTAGCTGGACCACAATGTTCTCTGTTTTCTGTAAAGTAACTTGTCAGCTATCATGTTACATCTGAGATTTTTCTGGAGGAAAAAGTATAGTTTATTTCAAGATAGTTTTCTTTTTTTATGCCTGTGAATGGCATAATTTTAGACAAATTTTTTTTCGGTCCAGCTAATTGAAGAACCTCTAGCACTGCTTTTCAGTTTTCGTTCATAGGATCTAAATAATAGTTTATGGCTATCATGCTTATGAATCTCCATATTGTATGTTCTCATACTAAAAGACTGCCTCGCAGCTAGAAAATTATTTGCTATTTCTGTCATCACTAACTTTTGTCAATTCTTTCACTCTTCCTCTAGTCTTTTTCAATACCATTTCCTCATTTTCCACCCATTCTACCCACCCATCTTCCCACCTTCCTTCTTCGTTATTATGTTCAGTCAGGTGCTTTTTACCTCCTAACTGGTTCTTCTTTACTTTGCAACTTTTCCATTCTCCTTGTCACAGATTGACTCATTTCTTTAATTTACTCTAGTGTAAAGCCATGCATAGCCTTTCCTTGAGTTGCCTGTTTCATTAATACATTCCTTAGATTGTTGTTACCTGTTATTGCATCAGTATAGCTTATGTTTAATGAACCAAAACTGTTGGTTTCCAAAATTTTCCATATGAAATTACATATGTAAACATCTCTTACATATATCTTGTCAAAAACACTTTTTCCATCTACTCTCGTTGATTTTTCTTTCTTGTCTCCCATTTTACTGTTGCTCCTTGAGTTCATCTTACGTCCGATTGCCATTGGCAAGAGAATGACCTACATCCAAAGCCAGGGTTACAATAGCATATCAAAACAGTCACCCCTAAGATATTCAGTGATTACAAACTTCCAGAACAAGCCATGAAGCAGCTGAGAACTGAAAATCAGTCTCATTTGTACCTACTGCTTTGGGTTGATTTTTCCATGCCCACTTTAAAAAATACATTTAAAATAGTTGTGATTATTAGAGCTCAGGATTAAGAGAGTTAATACATGTAAAATGGTTAGAATAGTGCTTGCACATAGTAGGCACTCAATAAATTTAATATTATTATTATTATTCTATTATGTAATTTTTCTATTCTCCATACCACACTCCAACCACTTGAACTGCTGCATTGTCTTTTCTCTTCACCCATCATTTCGTATAGAAAATCTTGAGTGATTTAAATTAAGGCACACTTGCTACCAAGGATAGAGGAAATACAGATATTGTGGAAGACTTTCTCAAAGACAGTTCTATAGAAGAATTTTCATGTGTAACAAATTGACTTTGAGATAAGGAGAGCATTCTGGGGGAGTGGGGAAGACAACCATAGATTGCTCTTACTATTTCTTCAGAAGAGCAAGAGTATTAGAATAATTAACTGAAAGTTCCAGGTTTTTCAGTAGTTGCTATTGAGAACAACATTGAAGCTCATGATATGTAATAATATCCTTAGAAGAAATTTATAGTGTTTATTTTAGCCAGGCAATGTTCCTTGAACAGTTAAATTCGAAGATTTTAGTATAAACTACACCGATAGGCTTAAGATATTTTCATCCTTTGATTAATGTTACCTCGGCACCATAATAAAGAATAAACTGGAGGCATGATGAGATTAGTTTACATCCAGGCTGGTCTCACAATTGCTCCATAAATACCCCCCAAAATAACTGTTTTTCACTAGAGGAAAAAGAAATCATATTTCCATCCTTTATTCCTTATTCAGTGTCAGACCTATGGCCTCAGAGCAAGTCTGAATTTCTTGATCCCCAGCATGGTTAGTAGCCCTCGGGTCATGCCCTAGGCAATGTGTGCCTCTCCTGGTCATGAATCCTACAGAAGCACCTTGTGCCAGGATGTTATTTCCTAAATATATTTAATTGGCTTGGAAGAGTTTTACATTAATGAACTCTTCCCTTGTCTGGGAAATGCAAATGCTTTGCCATGGCACTTGAGAAACGTTATTTTCAAATTATTTCCCCTGTGATCACAATAAACCAAATGAGAGAAGGTCCTCCTTCCTCACAATACTGAGAAATCTTCCTTCGCCATTAAGATCAGAAACAAAGGTCTGTGTCAACTCCCAAGTAAGACACACATATTTTCAGGAGAGCTGAGGGAATGCAAAATGCTTCTGCTTCCCCAGAAGACATAGAGCTCTGTGTTCAGGTGATGGGAAAAGAGAATGCAGTTTCCAGTCTGTTCACTGCCTTGGCCATTGATAATCAGGCGATCCTGCGGGCATTTGGTGAAAGGTGCAGTCTGATCCATGCTCTGTCTATAGATTAAACTAAAATAAAAATACCTTTAACCCCTAGCTCTGAAATTAGAATGACCCCGAATTTGTCTTATAAACTTTTGAGTTTTTAATTTATTAATACTGGTATATTCAGCTGGCATGAATGGTCTCTTTAAAGACTTGTACCATGGCTAGAACTGGGTAAAACCCTGTTTACAGCAGTTCACTTACATACGATTCTCCTCAGTGGTCATGTTTAATTGTCTTTTTTTTTTTTTTTTTTTTGCTGGAGAACAAGATTTCTGGATGAGATCTGAAAATGAGCCTTGGAACCTTAGTACCCACACTTTAGATTTATTTCAGTGTTTATTTAGATTCAGTATTTATTGTCTGAATGAATGTCTCTAAACCATCATTGCTCAGAATCCCTTGATTAATGACGGTGTTCCTTTGAAGGTGAATGGTCAGAAACTTTGTGGTTTTTCAAAGAAAAATGTTCCATTTTGGGTACAACTGTAAAGCTGTGTATGATTCAAGTTTATTTTTGGCAATTCTAACATATTTGTGTTAAATGATGCCATCCTGTTTCCCCATACATTCTGCTGCTGCTTGTCATGAACCTTCAAATGCTTTGGATTCTGGGAAAATCCACAAGCATGCATTTGATTTGCCTTTAAATAGATAAAACATTCACAGAATTTTTTTTTCTAGAAATTATTACTTATCCTTCAAACAGGTCTTAACACCTAGTAAGACTTGGTCATTTAACATTTTTAAAATTCAGTTGCTTTTTTTTGTTAACTACCACCTATTGAGCTTTACTCCTAAAATAGTCGCTTGCTTGCTCGCTTCCTGTCTTTCCACCTTTTGTTCACTCTTAAATCTAATCAGGAATAATGTGATTATAAAGAAGGCCTTATATAAAAATTACCTATCATTAATGTAGCATTTTACCAAACCTTGAGTTTACAGGAATATAAGGCCATTGCTTCCCATAATTACTGGATTACATCTATTTCTTTAATCAGTATTTAAATAGCCAAAGAGCTTATATATTCCAGATTTTTCATTTGGACATGCCTTCTTCTTGGACACACCACAAACTGACAGGACTGTGAGGAGAGTTGAGTATGAGGGCCTGGACACCTGTAGGTAATAACATCTTCTCCCTGCTTTTCTCTCTACCTCCGCTTTGCTCCTTTTCCTGAACCTGCTTTTGGCTTTCCTTCAACTGCTCCTCTGGCACTCTTGTGTGTAAAACAATCACCTGCACCCTAGTTATCCCCATTTGTCCTCGTTCAGCATCTTGCAGCCCCATCAACATCATGCCCTACAAAGCTACACACTCTAGAAATCCGATGGATCGAACAAAATTCTTAATAACACCGCCCGATGGCTCTGCGCGAAGGAGGACTATTCACAGCACAGCGGTGAGTAGCCTTTGGGGGTGACCAGGCAAATCTGTGCTATTTCTTGTGCAAAGTGGACACCCCTCCCCCCCCAGCCCTTCCAGGTGCAGTGTGGGTGTAAGATTGGGAGATGGTGACATGCACTATCCCATCTGTCCCACCAGTTGACTGAGTGGTAGTGTTCCCATACTTCCTCTCCACGTGCAGATTTTACTCCCCCTAAAGATTTGAATTTGAACGTGAAAACTCTTCTTTGTCCAACCGTATCTGAGAGACTGAACTGCCCATTCTGTAGGTTGCCTTCTTACCCTGTTGATTGTGTCCTTCGTTACACCGGACTTTTAAGTTTGGTGTAGTCCCATTTGTCTATTTTTGCTTTTGCTACTTGTGCTTTGGTGTCATACCCAAACCATTACCAAATCCAATATTATGGAGCTTCCCCTATGTTTTCCTCTAGGAATTTTATATGTTTAAGTCTTACATTTAGGTCTTTTATCTATGTTGATAGAATTTTTGTATATGGTATAAGGTAATGGTACAGCTACATTCATTTGCATGTGGATATCCACTTTTCCAAGTAACAGTTGTTGAAGAGACCGTCTTTTCCCCATTGATTGGTCTTGGCAGCCTTTTCAAGGATTCTTTGATTATCATCACAAGGGTTTATTTCTGGGCTCTCTGTCTATTCCATTGGCCTATATATTTTTCTTGATGCCAGCACCACACTGGATTTTTAAATTTTAGTTTATTGGGGTATACCACACTTTTAATTACTGTAGCTTTGTAATATGTTTTGAAATTAGAAGTGTAAGATCTCCAACTTTGTTCTTTTCAAGATTGTTTTGGCTATTCAGGGTCCCTTGAGGTTCCATATAACTTAAGATGAATTTTTCTATTTCTAAAAAATAAATAACATTGGGTTTTGATAGGGATTGCTTTGAACCTGTTTTATTGCTTTGCATAAAAGTGATACCTTGATATTAATAAGTCTTCTGGTCTGTGGATACAGGATGTTGTCTCATTTATTTGTGTCTTCCTTAATTTCTGACAGCAGTGTCTTCTAGTTTTCAGTATAAAGGTCTTCCACCTCCTTGGTTACGTTTATTCCTAAGTATTTTGTTCTTTTTGATGCAATCATAAATGGAATTGTTTTCTTAATTTCCTTTCAATTTTAATTCATTTAGATCTAAGTTCAAATGGCTACAATTGAGCACTTGAAATATGTTTTGTGAGACTGAATTTAATTTTTAACTTTATTTAATTTTAATTAATTTAGACCAAATTCAAATGGCCAAATTTGGCCAGTGGCTACCATATTGGACATCATAGATTTGAAACTTTTCTGTCATCACAAAAGATTCTCCTGGACAGTGCTGCCTTGAGTGTCTGTTTTGTCTCTCTTAGAGGTTATTTGTATTTTAAACCCAACTCTAACTGTCTTGCTGGAAAGTTGTCTAGATCATTGACATGAGCAGGAGTTCCACTTTAGCTTTATGGAAAGTGCTAACAAGAAAGATTATTTACTCGGATCAGGATAAGAATCAAAAGCACCTTTATATATGTGGTACCCAAACAAGTGATCAATGAAAGGATAAAAACATCTATCTGCCTGGGAGGGTATTATATCAAGTATTGAACCGTTTTCCAAACTGGTTTCCCACCGCTCCCCTACGCCTTTAAGATGACTTAGAAGGAAGTCAGTTTTAGGAAAGAAAAAATTGGTTCAGTGCTACTTTAAAAAAAGACTGAGTATTGTACACTTGTATACGTAGTTCCATTCTCTGATAACTGTCTTATCAAGGTACAGATGATGGCCTACATCACAAATTGTCCTTTCTTGTTTTCCTATTCAGATCTCTCCTTGATCTGACTTTAGCCCAAATAAAAATGTTTTAAATAAAAAGGAAAAAAGCTACCGTATTTTCCGGCATATAAGATGACTTTTTAACCCAGGAAAAGCTTCTCAGAAGTTGGGGGTTGCCTTATACACCTAGTCATCTTATACACCAGAAAATATGGTACTTGAAGTGCTTAACCCCAGCCTCCCTTGTGAAGAGCCCTGAGCCTTCCTCTCCAGGGACTGATCCACAAGAGGTATAATTACCACCCTGTACACCTGTCAGGAGGGTCCCGTGTGGTGGCTGCTGCTTCTGCTACACAAGAACTGTGTAGCAGAGACCAGAGATGGGGGCAAAAAGTGGTGATGGAAGCCTCCAGTGATATAGAGCTGCCGCGCATCTTATGAAGATCTTTCCTGCCCCACTCTTTATGTGTTGTGTTCTGGAAGACATTGAGTATTATTTGATACTAGGGGCCCGGTGCACAAAAATTTGTGCACTCGGGAGGTCCCTCAGCCCGGCCTGTGCCCTCTCTCAGTCTGGGACCCCTCAGGGGATCTCCACCTTCTGGCGTGCCTGGCCAGCCTGGGTGAGGAGCTGGTGGCTGTTTGTAGGCTGGCCAAGCCCCCCAGTGTGGACCCTCACCCCATTGGGGTGTGGCCAGCCTGGGTGCAGGGCTGAGTGCCATTTTCAGTCTGCCCACAGCTCCCATTGACACAACATCCCAGCAAGGCTGGCTGGAATCAGGTTTCTGTGGTTTATTTATCGTCTATAATTGAAACACTGTTGCTTTAAGCCAAGGCCTAGGCAGGTAACGAAGCCTCCTGTTTGCTTCAGCTCCATGGCTTCTATAATTGAAATAATGTTGCCTTAGTAGAGGCCCAGCCAGCCTAGGCAGACAGTTTCCTCCATCGCTGGTGCAATGGAAGCCTCCTGTTTGCTTCAGCTCTGTGGCTTCTATAATTGCAACTGTTGCCTTGAGCAGAGAGAGGCCCAGACGGCCTAGGCAGACAGTTTATTCCTGGTGCAACGGAAGCTTCCTGTTTGATCTAGTTCCGTGGTGGGTGGCCTCCATCTTGGCTGGGTTAATTTGCATACAGCCTCTCTGATTGGCTGGTGGGTGTGGTTGGCTGGTGGGCATGGCTTAGGCATCCCGGAGAAATGGTCAATTTCAATATTGTGCTTTTATTAGAGTAGATTAGATCTGCCCTCACTCCCATGGCCCTGTCCATAAACTAAGATGCTACTGAGGAGAGGAGAGAAGCAATTAGAAGGGACAGTGAAGGGAACTAAAAAGGTAGGAAGACAGGAGCTGATGCATGAACCAAGCTAGAAAAAGAAAGAAGAGAAGGTACACTATGAACTTACTGGCCCTGAGACTAGATAATAGTGTGCCCCTTTCCTTATATACCGCAGTCTGCTTTCCGGAAAGGGTCCCACACAGAGAAGAACTGCCAGTTGCTCACACAGGTGCCTCCAGCAAACATCCATTTCCATCCCAGAACACAGTTGGCGAGTTTCAGATACTGGAAATGAGCCTTTTGTACCCTGTGCAGTTTTTTGTCATGGTTAATGTTAGATGATTAGAGCACTTGTCTGGGTTTTTCTTTGCCCATTTCAGCTTAGGAAAGGTATCATCTCTCTGGCTGGATTCCTGGTTGTTAGTCAGAGGAGGGCTAATGTTTTGGCCCACTCTCAGATTACAATTTTGTCCCTAGTGAAGAAGACTAAAAATAGCTAAAATTCCTCACCTTAAACCTGACTTTTTCTTCAAGAGCAGAAAGACACTAAGTGAGTAAGAACTTGTTAGTATAACATCAATATAAAAATTTTAATTAAAGTCTGATATAGCTGACATGTAAAATAAAAATGGTATGTTCCAGAAAAGTGCTAAAGAATTTAAAGGTATAAAGTGTGCTTTAATTAAAAATTGGGGTGTGGGAGATTGGAAGTGACTTCTATTTTGACACTTGTGTGGGTTAAACCAGATTATGAGAGGTTCTGCTCCCAGTAATTTTAGACACAAAGTACAGGTGCTTTCTAAAAATATGTGTATTTTTTTCTTACAAATGTAAATCCAAATCACACATCAAGAACCTTATTAGTGTCACCTTATGTGGTTTTAGTATAATGTTTGCTTTAAAGCTAACACAGGCCTTTTGTTTGGGATGGAATAGAGATATATAAGGAAGGTTAGAAAATATCTAAAATGTGACTCGATGGATCGCAGCTCCATTGCTGAATACCCTGAACTGGGTTGTCTGATGCATGGAAAAAAATCTAATTATTGTGTTTTTCTGAACTTAGGGCCATAAAAGAGAGAGAGAAAACGTACCCTTCCACCGCACATCTGGCATCCGAAGGGCTTTGTCTCCATCTCATCCCAAAGCCAGATCACCAGCTTCCCCCCGACTGTGGTAAGTGGCATGAAAGAGGCTGGCGGGGTTGCTCCACGCTGAAGAAGTGGTAGCTTCTCTCCCCTGAAAGGAAGCTGTTTCTCCTACGCGGTTCAACCTTAACTTAGGGAGTAACATTTTTTTCTTAAAGAAAACTGGTATGGGCCTTTAATGTGAATATTTCTGCATTTATCACACAAAAGACAAATACTCAAAGCTAGATACCTTCATTTCTTTTCCATATTATATGATAAGGGGCTCGCGGAATGGAGATTCTGGCAAGCCTGTTCTGGCATGTTCCCTCCTCTTCATGCTGTGTGTTTGTTTCCCAGGCTCCCATCCAAGTCCCTTCCTCATTTGCCTGGCACACCCAGATCTACATCTTCCTTGCCTCCCGGACCAGTCAAAGCTACCCCTGCTCAGGTCCGGCCCCTATCCCCTGGCAACATCCGCCCTGTCAAGAGAGAAGTCAGAATGGAACCTGAGAAAAAAGACCCCGAGAAGGAACCTCAGAAAGTTGCCAATGAGCCCCCACTGAAGGGTCGAACACCTCTAGTGAAGGTGGAAGAAGCTACAGTGGAAGAGGGGACAACTGGTGAACCAGAGGATGCCTCTGGTAAGAATCAAACCACTTGTGGTGGAATATGGGTTGCATGCTCTTTCTCCTTGTCTCCTGCCTTTTTTATTCCCCTTTTGGAGAATTAGAAATTTTATTCTGAGGCTAATTGTGGGACTTTTTCTTAAGTATAGTTTTCTTACCTATAAAGAAAGTAGAATTGTTCATCCAAAACCCTTCTGTTGGACGAGCCATCGCATATCAATTCAGTTATGGTTTTTAATTCCTTTATTATTTTCAAAAAATGTGGTCTCCAGAGCACTAGCATCAGAATTACTTGTGTTATCTGTTGCTGCGTTACAAATTATCTTAAAACTGTATAGCTTAAATCAACAATTTTTATATCACACAGAGTCTCGGTCGGAAATTTGGAAGCAGCTTAGCCTGATTATTGGAGGATGGCTCATACATGTGGCTATTGGCAGGTGGCCTCGGCTGCATGACATGTGAACCTCCCGATAGGGTTGCTTGACGTCCTCACAATTTGTCTGCTTGCTCTGCTGCCTTTTCCATAAGCTGAGTGATCTAAGAGAGAGAATCAGGAGGAATCCACAGTATCTTTTATGCCTAATTTTAGAAGACACAAAAATCACTATTTCTGTCATGTTCTAGTCATTGGAAGCAAGTCCCTGGGTTCAACTTTAAATGGTAGAGGGGATTTGTCTCCACCATTTAAAGGGAAGATTGTCAAAGAATTTGTACCAATATATTTAAACCACCATATCTGTGACGTTTCAAACTTCAGAAGCCTGGCCCTACATCAAACCTACTGAATCAGAATATGTGGGGCATCCAAAGACTCAAAAAGATACTAAGTTCTCCAGGTGACTCCCGTGCAGGATTGCCAGGTAACATACCGAGTGGCCAGTTATCCTCTTCCTGTGCTTCTGGAGTTTAAGGACCACTGGCTTAGCTCATGCGCTTGACAGAGGGTAGAATTTTTTCCAGAAGATTCAGTGGATCTCATCTCTTCCCAGCTAACCAGATGTAATTTAGAAGTTTGAAATCACCTGGACCTAGGAATTCAGTATTTCTTGTTGAAAATTGTCTTTATTCAACAATTTTCTCCTTAACACTTAATATGAAGATAATTTGAAGGTTGAGGGTAGGAGCAAAGAAAGAACTAATGGCTCGAGATGAATAGCGTTTTTAGAGAATGGAGGAGTTCAGTGTTTGCATACAAAGGAGAAGAGAAAGGCCAAAGGGAGTCCTGAGCTTAAAAAAACACCTGTGGGTGTGGAAGGAGAAATGTATATCTTGATAGGAGCTTAGAATGGTCGGTGCCAAGAACACACTCCTTGTGATGCCTCTGTGTGGTACCGCCTGCTGTGCTAGCTCTCTAAATCATCTTCCTGAATCAGAATAAGGTCAGAGAACTTCTGCTCCCATCCTGCATCTTGGCATCAGGATTGACAGTGAGGACCAGGATGTGTAAGGTATAGGAGTGCCAGCTCCTCAGGTGGCCCTTGGCTCCTCCTGCCTCCGACTTGGACACATCTCTGAGTAGACAAAAGGGACATCTTCACTGGGTCTTATCTTCCCAGCCTGAGTCTGGTTCATGGCATGGATGCAGAGGATGGTCAGCTTTAGTCCTCTAGTAAGGAATAGTCACTAAAGAGAAGGATTTTTACATTTTAATCACAGGCAAATTGAAGATCTCACCTTCTTTTTACTTAGAGTATAACTTCTCACAGAACCTAATGTGAGGCTCTATGCTCACATTTGACATGACACATGTTCTTCTGATTTGGCTTGTTGAAAAGTGTCAGCTTTGTTGCATGTCTCACACACATGCAGCTTTTTGTTATCTGTTGCTTGGTTACAGATAGAATACAGTGAAACTGTGAGAACACACAGTAATAAACATTCCCTTTTCTTTTATAATGATGAATTCTAGGTCTGGGGTGTAGGGAATGCTAGTTTTTGTTTTGTTTTTTGGGTTTTGTTTCCAATTGGTTTTCTCCTTATATCTTTTTCTACAGTTGTTGCCACCCCAGCTCCAGCCCCAGCCCCCACTCCAGCCTCTGTCCCAGCCTCGGTCCCAGCGACAGTCCCAGTACCATCACCAACTGTGACTGCCAGTGCTTCTCCTAAGACCTCGGCAGGCACCACCGACCCAGAAGAGGCCACAAGGCTGCTAGCTGAGAAGAGGCGACTGGCCCGAGAGCAGAGAGAGAAGGAGGAAAGGGAAAAGAGGGAGAGGGAAGAGCTTGAAAGGTAAAGCGGTGGCATTGCTAAGTGATCTAGGGACACCTTGATAACTTGGATTCATTCAGTCTTCAGTTTGTGAGAGAAGAGGTGGTAGCAGTGAGAAAGATGAACGGGACTATTTCCAGCTTACCTGGTGTTCCTGTAACTATTTTTTTTTTTTAATCACATTGCCTTATTATACTGACAATACAACAACATTAATGAAGAAAGGTTTAAAGAAAAAAATCCACAATCTTAACCAGTTTTCAATAATTGTGTCGATTTTGAATAATCCTTTCTAGTCTCTGTGAATAGTGTGCAGTTAGTTATATTTTTTCATACATAAGTATATACACACATATATGTATATTTGCATACTTATAGCTACAGAAGAGATACAGTTGTACAAGGCTGGGTTTGTTTGTTTTTTTTACTTAACATATCTCTGATCTCCATGTTTCTTCATTATCTTTCTGTCATTTTAAAGTTGAATAGTAAGAGTTTGCGTTTCTTTTTTCCAGATAGAAGTCCCCTTAGAGGGCGGCTGGGTGAGGTAGTTAGTGCCCGGTGATTGCCTGCCAGACAGTATTGCCAGCGACAGTTTGCCTAGTCGTCTCCTTCTGGGGCTAGTAAGGCTAATGTCAACATAGTTGTTCTTCAGATAAGCAGAACTGCACCCTGGGAGGATGGGCTATCTTGGAGCTTGGTCTGGACAGGATGTGCATAGGCCCTCTTCCTCCTGTCCTGTGACAGAACATCCTGACCTTTGTTTGACAAAGATTGTGGGTGGGTTTGGGGGTGGTGGGGGGAGGAAGCAGCCTCAAATAAGTTTCAGCCTTTAGAGGTAGTTAAACTGCAGATTATTTTACAACGCAAGCTCTTTCCCACATATAAACGGTTGCATTTTGCCACAAGGCAACAGGAGACTGGGAAGATGAGGAGGAAGAGTAAGGTGGCTTCACAGTTTGTGTCTGATCAGCAGGGAATGCATCCCGTGGAGACTTCTCTGCCAGACTCTGAACAAACGGTCCAGACAGTGGCCATACTCCGGAGCCCTCTCTCCAAGGAATTTCCCTCACATATCTTTGGTTCTTCTCTTACTCCAGACAAAAGAGAGAGGAATTGGCCCAAAGGGTGGCCGAAGAGAGAAGTCGCCGGGAGGAAGAAGCCCGCCGGCTGGAAGCCGAGCAGGCCCGGGAGAGGGCCGAGCAGCTGCGCAGGCAGGCGGAGGAGCGCGAGCAGCGCCAGCGCGAGGAGACGGAGCGTCTGCAGAAACAGGTGGGGTGCCTGGGCTGCCCCTTGCCCGGATGGGTAGGGGTCATCCCCGATGAGCAGAGGAAAACGGGCCGTGGATCGTTAGAATTGCTCTGAGTCTTGTGCGTGCTCTCATTTTCTGCACTTTGTCCGCCTGCTCTCTTGTGTCCACGCTGGGCGCCCGAGAGAGTGGGGCAGCAGACGGAGCCAGCCTGTTTGTGAGAAGCACGTGCCCACTTCTTGTTTCTAGAAAGAAGAAGAAGCTCGTGTTCGCGAGGAAGCAGAGAAGGCCCGGCAGGAACGGGAGAAGCATTTCCAGAAAGAAGAGCAGGAGCGCCTGGAGAGAAAGAAGGTAGTGGACCCTAAGGGTTCTGATTCCTTCGAGACTGGAAGCCATCTAAAGATCTAGAGACTGGCTTACTGCGGCCAGGAAACAAACGTGTTGTGCCCGTTCCGGATAAACTAAAGTAACTCTCAATATTAAAAAGCTCCTCCAGCCCTTCGGCGTGACTCTGGTTGAGCGTCAACCTGTGAATCAGGAGTCATGTTTCCAGGCTGCAGCTTGATCCCCAGTGGGGGACATGCAGGAGGCAGCCCATCAATGCTTCTCTCTCATCATTGATGTTTCTCTCTCCCTTCCTGTCTGAAATCGATAAAAATATATTAAATCTTTTTTTAAAAAAAAATTCCTCCAAAGAAATCACCATTTATAGTTCATCCTTCAAAAAGTTATGTCCAGTTCATGTGGTTTAAGGCAGTTCTAACATTTGGGAATAATTCCAATTATATTTTTAAAATAGCAAGTGTGTTTTAATGACCAGCTATTTGCTTAGTAAGGGAAATGTGCCAGGCCAGCTTTCTTCCTATATCTGATCTGTTCCTTCAATTCTCCTTTTTAATAGCGACTTGAGGAGATTATGAAAAGAACCAGGAGAACAGAAGCTACAGATAAGGTATTGAGATGGCCATTTTTAGCTCTTCTTAATGGCTTATTTTATTTTTCTTTACATCACTTGTAACTTTAACATTAAAAAGTCTTTTTCCTCATTTTCTTTGGTAGAAAACTGTTGATCAGAGAAATGGAGATATAGCCAAGGGAGCTCTCACTGGAGGAACAGGTATTTCAAAAAAAAATCAATTCAAATATAGAATTTTTGAATTGACTTTCTAGAGGTTAAGATGGTCATTGGTTGACTAAAAAAAACAAAAAGATATAATTGATTCACAGAAGCTCAGGTATATGTAATGTAGTCTACACATTCTTCCCTGTGTAAAACTCTGTCTAGCATTTCTGAATGATGTTTTTTCACATTTGTTTATACACAAATGGAGTACTTACCGTATTTTCCAGAGTATAAGACGACTTTAACCCAGGAAAATCTTCTCAAAAGTTGGGGGTCATCAATGGAGCCAGACGGAGACCGCAAGTGTCTCCAGCCGGCTCCTTTTTGTGCCGCATACGGTTTCCATCTGGACTTTTTAACCCAGGAAAATTCTCAAAAGTTGGGGGTCGTCTTATACGCCCAGTCGTCTTATACACCAGAAAATATGGTAATATGTTAAATCACTTTAGTCTTCTATGTATCTGTGTGTGTGTGTGTGTGTGTGTATGTATAGATTTGCATATATCTGTATATACACCTATATATGACTATATAGGTAGATATATTATGTATATATGTGTACACACAAACTTTTTTCTTTGCATTTACAAAATTAAATTTCATTTAAATATACATATTTTTTACAAACTGTACTTATGGCAATTCTCAAAAAGGAATTAAAATAGTATTCCTTTTAGTTCTGACTTCAGGATAGAGTTGAAATTTAAAAAATCTTTTGAAGTTTCATTAGAAAGTTATTCATATGGTATAGACAGATTAATTTCTTGGTGGTTTTAATCCAGATTTGGGTTAAGTAAAAATAACCTTAGTGTTTTAGTACTCAGACTCAGTTAGTATTTACTAAACGCGCTTTTTGTGTTGGTACATCCTGTGTGCATTTGCTCATTGAACTCCCACTGCAGCCTTGTGAGGGAGAGGGGCTTTATCTTGGCATTAGCAGCATTGTCAGAGGCCTGCTGTGTGCCAGGCCCAGCAGTAGGTGCTAGGTTTCAGTGAGGCCAAGACAGGCAGGTCCCTGCCTCCTAGGGGCACTCACATTGTGTGACAGGCCAGGTGGCACATCTGGAATCCAAGTCACCAGCTGCTAATTCTATTCCCTCCTTGATCCCACGTGATCTTCATGATTGTACATACAGGTGGTTATAGGTAGCTCTTCATCCAAGTCTTCCTCTTTCCTCATCTGTAATATTAATATGAAAAGAAAGGACCAGAGATACCTCCATTTCTTCTTCTGTTTATTTGTCTAGGTCAGAGTAAAGATCAAATGAAATGATTTATGTGAAAGAATATTCTCTGTCAGTTCTGGGGGTTTTCAAATGTAAAATATTTGTATTGTAGAATTAGGTTTTAGTTCAATAGAAACTATCCTAGTTTCTCTGGTCCTGATTGCTTTACAGTGGGGTTTTCATGCTCTGTTAAAGATGCCCAAATTGTATTTGTTTGGAGAGTAGCCCTAGTGGTTACATATTTATACCATTGCATTTTTAGCAGGTGTCTTCGAGAATGTTGTACTAGATTGGCTGTCAGTAGGCATTGCACCCAGTAAGCCATCAGAATGAGGGTTTCAGGATGTAAATTGCACCAGCTAAGGACTATTTGAGGGGCTAATGCTATAGAGTGTGCATGGCCTGGCTCCCTGTTGTTAATTGTTCATCTTTCCCCTCCCTGCTGTTCCTCTATCAGCTCTTTCAGTATTCTTTATACCTCAATCCGAGAACGAACAAAAGGCAAGAAGGAAGGTTAAACTTGTCAGTTGTTACATCTTTATTTATCAATATTCATAAAAAATTGGTTTGAGTTAATACCACTAAAAAGAGGCCTGAGATTATCTGGCTAACAAGTATTTCTCCTGTCTTGGTCCCACATCTGGTTGAGGGCTGAGTGGTGTTACCAGTGCTCCAAAGAGAATTCTAGGGTGGGCGGGCGGTCAGGCAGGTAAATTTATAGACCCATCCAAGGTCTTCTCTGAAGATGCCTGTTACCAGCTTTGCAAATGTTGGCAGCTTTTAAAGTTATCAATCACTTCTTTACTTCATTTATTAGATTCTTTATATCTCTGACAGTGTTTTTGAATTTGTGCCAGGCTGTTGAAATAACACTTCTTTAGAATTATCTCAGTTATTCTCTCACATAAAACTAACACAATCAACTCCCACAAATTTCCCTGCAACTCTGACCTCTGTGAAGGTTTACCAGTCGTTCAGTAACCCTGTCCCCAATTTTAGAGTCAGTCGTCAATATTGCTGACTTACGCTGGACTCTGACATTGAGCATAAAATAAGGTGGCACAGTCAGGTAATGTTCATGAAATCCTTAACATTCTAAGTGTGACTAGAACCAAAATGAGTTTTAAAACATGTTTTATCACTGAAGTATTTCACAGTCCTTTGTTACAAATCCTTCAGTGAAGATGTTCAGTTTACTGCAATCGTCATCAATTGCTTTGCTTTCAGTATTACATACCTTTTGTCCAGAGTCAGTTTAGTGCAAGCAAAAATAATAACACTGGTTTTCACAATTACAATGTCCCGGAAACCATTCTGAGTTCTTTTCATGTGTTAATACATTTACTTCTCACAGTAGCCTATGAGGTAGGCACTATCCATGAGGAAACTGAGGCACAGAGAGTTTGTCACTTGCCCAACGTCACACAACTGATAACTAGCAGAGCCAGTACCAAAATCAGGCATTCTAGCTCCTGGGGTGTGGCTTTGACAGTAGGGTACTAATAACCCTTTGTTCCACCTTCTTTGCCACGTCCAGCAGTCTCTGCACTTCCAGATATGATGAACTCTCCAGGAAATGGAGACCCAGCAGTCGGCCCACATATGGTTACCTCACACCAATCAAAAGTGACTATGGAGAGGTAAGTCCAGCAATTGGGGCCTTTTTTACTGATATGCATTAGAATAGACACTACTGTTTTTAACCCCCACCCAGTCCCACCAGAATTTCCTGGGCCTGACGGGATTTCATAGTTTTAACATTAGGATTTATTTTTATCTAGGTTCATTAATTTTTGGTTGAGTTAGTAATTCTGTGAGAAAGGGAAAATATTAAAAAATTTTTTTGCATCTTTAAATATGAAAGTGAGGGTTTTGTGTGACTATTAAAGAAAATTATAAGGAATAATTTACTTTTCTCTGTTAATATTTAACATGATCTAGACCATATGCACATCTTTTAATGGTATATAACAACTGTATTTTTACTGTAATATTTACTGAGGCAGTGTTTGTTCCACAGTAAAATTAATTTCTATACCAGTAATTTTTATGCTATGTTAGTAGTAGTGGGGTTTATTGAAGATTCAAACAGTTGCTAACAGTCAAGAAAGGAGCATGTGTTGAAAGATTGCCTTTCTCTTTCCTTGCATTTATATCAACAACATCATAAGAGCACACTCAGAAATGAAAAATGGGAGCAGTCATAGCTGTGGCCAACAACACAATCAAGGGGAACTTGAGAAATAGCTGTAATAATGTTCAAATGTTCAGCTGTGACTTCTTTTTGTTTTCAGAATTTAATTATTTAATGAGTTTTCCAGTTTCTAATGCCAGAATCTCTGCTTCCATCAGAAATTTGACAGTCTTCAAGTTAATTTTTTAAATCTAAAAATGCACACTACACATTTTATGGCATGATTGACAGCAATGAAAAGATGTCATCCAAAGATATCCACAAATCATATCTATTAACATCTTTCTGTGACAGTGAAATATTTGTTATTTTTCCCACTGCTATAACACCAAAGATAATGATTTTCCTGAGAGAGATCTTAATGATAAGCTTTCAATTAAGTTGAGTAAATTTATTGTCATAATTACCTAACATGGGGATTAAATGGTATTTTATTCTTTTAGTTACAGATCGTTTTTCAAATAAAATATTTGTTTTCAACTGCTGTAATTTATGTTCATTGATTTCAAAAATTCTTAGAAAGGAATAAAAAGCAACACAGAGAACACCATCATTATGATTAATAGGCTCATTTAAACCACTCTGTAACCTAAGTTAGTTTATACATTAACTGACTCTTCAAAGGTAAAATCACCAAGTTATTAATCATTATATAAGAACCTGAAACATAAATTTACTCTGTAAAATGATCCTATTTAATAAAGAAGGAATATGCTAATTAACTTCCACCCATCACAAAGATGGTGGTGCCACAGCCAATAAGGAGGGAATATGCTAATTGGCTGCCCCGCCCTCAAAGATGGCAGCACCCACAGCCACAAGATGGCAGCACCCAGTCCCCTTAGCCCAGCTGGGCTGCAGGCACACAGCAAGGCCAGGCCTGTCCCCAGGTGAGCTGGGCCGCTCCACGTACCTGCCTCCAGAGTCCCTCAGCCCCCCAGGGCCAGCCTGACGCATAGGCAAGCCTCAAATGGCGGTTGCCCAGCCACCCAGGGCTGGCCGAGGCTTGCACTACTGGCAGTGGCAGCAGCAGAGGTGTGATGGGGCATCGCCTTCCCTTGATCTCCGGGTCACCTCCCGCCCCTGAGAGCTCCTAGACTGTGAGAGGGAGCAGGCCAGGCTGAGGGAACCCCCCTCCAATGCATGAATTTTCATGCACCAGGCCTCTAGTATAGATAATAAAATTCTTTTCTTTTAGCCTTCTCCACACACAATTTATAATTTAAGCACACAGCACTATGCACTTACTGGTGTCATGCATTTTTACCCAAGTAATAAATTGTCCTTTGGCATGCATGTAAGATGACCCCTATCAAACAACCAGGAGAAATACAAGCATATACTTTTTCTATTCTTTCACTTAATAATACAGGCAGATCCAGATTAGTATCCAAATATAAACATTAGGATAGGAAGAAAACCAAGATGGCGGCATAGGTAAACACCTGAAATTGCTGCCTCCCACAGCCACTTCAAAACAACAATGAAAAGAAAAAATGGACACCACCCAGAACCACAGGAAGGCTGGCTGAGTGGAAATTCTAAACTAGAAAGAAAGAGAAAAGCACACAGAGACTCAGAGCAGGTTTGGAAGTAAATTGCAGAGGTACAGAGGCGTGTGTGGAAAGGGTTGGCAACTGAGGATGTGGTTGTCTTTTTCAATCTTTAGGGAGTTACAAGCTCCCAACAGCTCTGAACTCCAGTTCCGGGCGAGTTTCTGTGGATCTAGACTCATACAGGGAGGAAATGGACTATCTGGCAGCAGGAGGAACTCTAGAGTGGCTTTCTCTCAGCAGTGCTTACAGCGATTACCTTAGGACACTGAGACCCAGGGCCTCCTCTGAGGATCAGCCATAGCTGTTTGCTCCACCCTGCTGATTCCCTGAGACCCTGCCCCACCCAAGCTGTGCACAGAGGCTTTTGCATATAAAAGGCTGGGTAGCCTCAGGCAGATGCTAAATTAGCACCTCCTTAGAGATCCAAGAGCCAGTGTACCCAGTGGTCAGTATAGGACCATCCAGATTACAACTCCTCAGATCCATAAGGGACACACTCAGGGGATAGACTCAGTGACCACCAAAGCCCCACTGAAGCAAGTCTTGCCCCATAAGGGTGTCTCTAGCACAGAAGTTCTCCCACCATAGACACAGCTGATTCTCACAGCCAAGTGGCCTGGAGGTCAATTCTTCCCAGTGAAACCAACAACAATCAAGGCTTAGCTGCAACAAGACTGTACACAAAGCCTACAAAGGGGTGCACCAAGAGTGTCCACCTCAGGTAATTGGTGAGGCTGAGCCACTCGGCCCAATAGGACACTTAGCACAGAAAGTCACTCTATCAATGCAGGGAAGCAGCCAAAATACAGAGACAAAGAAACAGCTCACAAATGACAGAAATGGAGGAAAGCAAACTACTGGATATAGAATTCAAAACCATGGTTATAAGGTTTTTCAAGAATTTTCTAGAAACCGCCAATAAATTTAGTGAGACCCTTGAGGATATGAAAAAGGACCAGCTAGAAGTTAAGCATACACTGACTGAAATAAAGAGTAATATACAGAGATCAAACAGCAGACAAAAGGATTGCAAGAATCAAGTCAAAGATTTGAAATACAAAAAAGCAAAAAAACACCCAACCAGAAAAGCAAAAAGAAAAAAGAATCTAAAAATATGAAGATAGTGTAAGGAGCCTCTGGGACAACTTCAAGTGTACCAACATTAGAATTATAGGGGTTCCAGAAAAAGAGAGTGAGCAAGATATTGAAAACCTATTTGAAGAAATAATGACAGAAAACTTCCCCTGCCTGGTGAAAGAAATAGACTAACAAGTCCGGGAAGCACAGAGAATCCCAAACAAAAGGAATCCAAAGAGGACCACACAAAGACACATCATAATTAAAATGCCAAGGGCAAAAGACAGAGAATCTTAAAAGCAGCAAGAAAAAAGCAGTTAGTTACCTACAAGGGAGTACCCATATGACTGTCAGCTGATTTCTCAACAGAAACTCTGCAGGCCAGAAGGGAGTGGAAAGAAATATTCAAAGTGATGAATAGCAAGAACCTACAACCAAGATTACTCTACCCAGCGAAGCTATCATGTAAAATAAAATTGATGGTCAGATAAAGAGCTTCACAGACAAGAAAAAGCTAAAGAAGTTCATCACCACCAAACCAGTATTATATGAAATGCTGAAATGGTATCCTTGAAGAAGAGGAAGAAGAAGAAAAAGTAAAGATAAAAATTATGAACAACAAATACATATCTATCAACAAGTTAATCTAAAAATCAAGTGAATAAAAAATATGAACAGAATAAACTGCGAATAAACTGGCGAATAGAATAGAATCAGAGGCATAGAAAGGGAGGGGACTGGCAATTCTCAGGGGGAAAGGGGTGCTGGGGTGTGGGAAGAGACTGGACAAAAATCATACACTTATGGATAAGGACAGTGCGGGGGGGAGTAAGGGCAGAGGGTGGGAACTGGGAGGAGGAGAGCTATGGGGGGAAAAAAGAGGAACAACTGATAATCTGAACAATAGATTAAAAAAACCCACATTAGGATATAATACAAGAATCACCTTAACAAATTTAGTCCTTTGGCTCCAGTGTGTCTTCCCTCTAAAGGAAAAAAGAAACTATCTAAGAATTACTTTATTTTTACAAATATAAATTTAGGCTTAAATTTTTGATAGCTATTATTTATCTGGAAAGCCAAAACAACAAATCACAAATTGAAGTTAAAAATAACACTGCTTAGCCCTGGCCAGTGTGGTTCAGTTGGTTGGAGCATTGTCCCATGCACTGCAATGTTGCTGGTTCAATTCCTGGTCAGGGCACATGTCTAGGTTGTGGGTTCGATCCCCAGTAGGGGAGCATGGGAGAGGCAACCAATAGATATTTCTCTCATACATCAATCTTTCTCCTTTTCTTTTCTCCCTTCTCCTCTCTACAACCAGTAAAACATTTTCTAGGGTGATGATTAAAAATAAAATAACACTGCGTAGACCAAGAACATTCAAACTCAACAAGTCATGTATTGTGAAGAATGCTATTTTTCTGGAATTAAGTCAACCTTATCCATGTGGTACTGATCAAGCCCTTTTGCTTCAGGGATGCTTATGCTACCAAGAGTTGCTGATGATTCATTTCACTCATTGCGTTTCTCTATTTAATCTGCTCTAAAACCTCAGCTCTCCTCAGATACAGTGCCATGATGGCGCATGACTTTTTTACCTGGCCCTAACACAATGTTTATTTACCCAGTGAACCTAGTTCATTTGTCCTTAGCCCTTGTCACATAAGCTGCTACCACCTCCTATCAGTATACTCTGAGTACAAATGCAAAATGGAGCACTGTGTGCTAACCCTCAGCTGTGTGGCAGTCAGCCCCATTTATCATCATACTATTCTTCTATTGATTTAAAAAATTATCAGTAAAAACATAAATTTGTAAGAACTCATTGAGACTTGGACGTCACTTAGAAAAACACCACCCATTACTGAATGACCCTGGCCTGTAGGGAATTCTTACCGTGCGTGCTCGCTAAGTTTATTCTCCATTGCTTGGGACACAAACTTTGTGATATGTAGCCTAAGAAACTCTGCTTCCCTTCATTATTTTTAAATTTCTCTTTCTTAAATTTATCCATAACAATCTTGAAAAATCTACATTTTCACTTTGCATCACCTCTTGTATTAACAAATACATCAAAGAAGTGCTCAAACGCGCTTATTCATGCTTCTAAGGTGCGGTGTCCAAAAGACACACAGGACACTGACTGGGTGTCGCCGCACTGTGACGTTGTAGAGAAATGCTCTTGTGCTGTATCTGGTATCCCATCTTTCTGTGCCTCCCATTTGATGCCTTCACCATCAAAACAAGGACTCAGTCAGTGTCACCAGGAAACAGTTTACAGTGAATCCAAGATCTGTTCCTTCCATTGTGACTGACAGCTCACTGTCTTCTAAGGATGGTTCATTGCAGAGTTCTTTAAACTCACTGCTTTTACCTTGCCTATGTTGAATGATTTTCCCTCCTATCCTCAAGGGATTATTCTTAAGACTAGCATTTCCCAGAATAAACTTTCATCCTGCACACCTGCTAGATTATTATTAAACCAGTCTTAGCACCGATCCTTGGGCTCTGCCACTCATACCCTTCCATCTAGAGAAGGACCTGCTTATACCTCCCTCTAATACCCTTCCCTAAGGCAGTTTCCTATTGTGAGTACACATTCGCTTTGTTTCAGTGGGGCCTCTCATTTTTAGACAGTTTTACATCTGAAAACCTGTTAAACACTTTAAAATACAAGTAAATCACATCTATTTTCTTTTTTATTCCCAATTTCAAGGTGACCTTGAAATCACTCATCGAAGTCATAGTTTTTCATGTCAGTGCATTATTTTTAATGAAGTATTCCATAACCCTCATAATGATTCAACATATGCATTAAATGCCCTACTCTACACCCAGTGTAGAGTTGTAGATGCCTCTGGCTTGTCTGCCATGAATTAAGTCACAAATTGGAGATTCCCAGGGCCCCTTCCAAACACCTTGATGTGGTCAATACTCTGGGAAATACACTATGACAAACGCTATCAGCATTGTGCTCTGGTTTGTTTTCACTAGAAAATTCTACTCCTTAGAATGAATACCTTTAGTTCAGACTGGGAGAAGTTTTGCTTTTCCTAATGTCTCCTGTACCTAATACATTGATTTGCTTTCTCTTCAAGAGAAAATAAATGAATGCTGTAAACTAGGTTACACTTGCCATACCCACCCCCAAAGATGTGGTAATGTTCTCCTAAGGTTGCTTTTGTAGCTGGGAGCAGCAGCAGGTCCTGGAGCAGAGAAACTCCCTGAACCTTACTCCTGACCTTGAGGGTCCTGAGCCACGTGGCTAGCCTCTCTGGTTTCTTTGGCTCTCAGCTTTCGGGGCGCAATCCCTTTAAAGCCCAAAGACCATTATCCTTGCCTAACAGGCTCCCCACTAACAATAGGTAGAATTGAAGAAGATTGGTGTTATCAGAATTCTGGCCAGCTTTCAAAGAAATATGTAAACCTGAGCAAGGATGATTCTTCTCCAGAAACCCTTTTTGGTTCTTGAGAGAGTTTTTGTAGAGGAAAGTGCCCATTGAGGGAGGAGAGTGTTTTCTCATGAATAGGAAACTTGATTTAGAACAGAAAACAAAAGATAAATTTGTAAACACAAGGGGTGAGGCAGGAAATTTCTTCAAATTTCTCAGATCATTCTGATAGATTCTTCCACACCCAGCTGAGAATCTCTATTCTAGAAGCTAAAAACTCATGGCTGTAACAGACTATTATCTTACCGTCCTAATACCTGAGAAGAAATTTTATGCTATTCTTAGCCCTAGGGGGCTAGCTCTTCAATCAAATGTTTCTTCTCTCAAGTAAGGGATTTGTACTAATTTTGTTGTTTGACCTAATGATTTTCCTCCAAATTTTAGGAGTTTATCCTTGTATTTAGGGTTTTGGTTTTTTTGTGGGGTTTTTTGCCTAATTAAAAAGTAACATACCCAAGCCCCTATCATTCAAACAGAAAGAGATTTATCACTTTTTAAATTATTTGTTATAACATGATAATAAACATTAAGAAAAAATAAGGCCCTAGCTACAATAAGCGATATGGACTATCAGATTGCTGCCATGGTCCCAGCCCTCTTTTCTGGATTTTGGACTGAACAAGCCGAAGTATACAGGCTTCAAGAGTCTTGCATTCAGCTCCAACCTCCAGAGTGGACAAAGAAGGGGAGTACAAAAGCTGGTGCTCTTATTCTGAGAGTACACACAGATTCATAACCCCAGTGATTTCAGTTTCAGTGTTACAGTCTGCAGGTCAGTGTCCTCTGAACATTTAATAATTGCTTACCCAAAGCATATGCACAGTGATTCCTCTAATTGCTGACAAGTAAGAATGGGTGGGGTGGCCAGGTAGGAGTGGGAGGGGGAAATGAAATCAGCTGTTGACACAAGTCTGGGGTTGGCATTGCCATTGCAGCTTGTTAGCACATGCCGCCTACAAGGGCAAGGCAGTTGAGATGGCCAGGGAATGAGAGCTTTGCAGATGCATTTCTCTGCTTTATCTTGTGCCAAAACTTCATAAAATTTCTTTGGGATGAGAATCAGGACTGTTTCCCTGGTAACAGAAAGCCCATTGGTACTGGGAAAAAGTAGGAGGATGGGTGTGACAGCCCAAGCACTTGGAAGGGCAGGTGTTTAGCATGTGTGCGTGTGTGTGCATGAATGTGCATGCTCATGCAGACTACTATGATGCCAAACCTCTCCCCTTCTTGGTGAAATACCAGAAGAGCACCATCATGCTCTGAGTCTATAACATTTTTATGTTTTTCTTTCATAGCTCTTTTATAAATAATTTTTCCAAGTACCTTGCAGTGCCTTGTGACATACTTAGGACATACTTAGGACAGGCATCTTTATTATTTTTCTAGAAGAAAAGGTTTGATACTTTAAAAATGCACCAAAATACAAGGTGGGACAAAGGTAGGTTTGTGAGTATGCAAAACAAGTTTATTCTTGTGTTCTTATTTATTATTATTGTATTCTTTTTCACATGAACAATTGTAAACCTACTTTTGTCCCATTCTGTATTCAAATCAGAAATGCTTTAGAATGTGTTCCACACAATCAGTTCTTCTCATTGATTAAGGAAAGCAAATATTTCCCTAATTGGGGGAGGGGTGTCAAAAAATCCTCAAAAAACAGCAATGGAATTCAAAGTCTAGAATATTGTCTGTCAGATATGGTCACTTTTGACACATGAGTTAAACACTGAGCAAATACAAAGCTTGAATGAAATACATGTCTATTGCTGCAGTCAGATAAAGTGAACAATGAAATTAACTTAGCATCCATTTACTGCACAAGCATGGTTTAACTGCATTTTAAAGCTGAACAATGAGCATATACTATAAAGAACTGCCTATTTGTTTATGGAGTTTGTGAAGAGGGTAAAAAATCTAAGAGAAATTATAGGTAGAAAATTAAGTATTAGATGGCCAGTTAAGGTACCTCAAAAAAATAAATCCAAAAAAGTAACCATGAATTAATAAAAATCAAGGTGGAGTCAGAGAAAGATTTAAGTGACAAGGATGAGAAGGTTGATCTTAAACAATTTACCTATAAAATTATACATGTGTTTTAGGAAGTTGGAATAGCCAGGAAGAGCTAGAATTTGAATAGTCAGGGAGTGTAAAGAATGCATAATGAGCCCTAGGGTTTGGCTCATTGGATAGAGCATTGGCCTATGGACTGAAGGGTCCCGGGTTCAATTCTGGTCAATTCCTGGGTTGTGGACTTGATCCCCAGTAGAGGGCATTCAGGAGGCAGCCAATCAATGATTCTCTCTCATCATTGATGTTTCTATCTCTCCCTCTTCCTTCCTCTCTGAAATCAATAAAATTATATTTCTTTAAAAAAGAATGCATAATGAGAAAAGCATAGGACCAGAGATCAAGAAATCATGCACACAGTCTGGACTGTCTATCTGAAGTTGTGTGACTTTGTGCAGATCATCCCTCTGACCCCCAAACTCTAATCCTCTTGTCTTTGAAGTGAAGAGCCTAATAAGGGCTATTCTTTATAAGACAAAGTAATGTGGAAATGCAAACATTGATTTGTCCCACTTATTGATTCATTCATTGGTTGATTCAGAACAGATTTTTTTAACTAAGAATTTAATATACAAATATGTAAGAATTCACCATTTTTGTTAGTAATGATGCAGTCAGTCTAACATTTTGATAGTAAAATTATAAATTATTTGTTATAAAACAGTATTTGGTTGTCCTAAAAATGTATTTTTGTTTAAACATGAGTTCAATTTAATTTTGATTTTTTTTTTTTAATTTCCCAGTACTCCCAATTTGGAAAAACAGCCAAATGAAAATGGAGTCTCTCTTGAGGATGAAAATTTTGAAGAAATCATAAACTTACCTATTGGATCTAAGCCATCCAGATTAGATCTCGCCAACAGTGAGAACCCAGAGATTCCTTTGAATCCAATTTTGGCCTTTGAGGATGAAGGGACACTTGGGTCCCTGCCTCAGGTGGATGGTGTTCAAACACAACAGACTGCAGGTAAGATTGCCTCGGATTCCCTTCAGTAATCATCAGATCTATGTGACACCCAAGAGGGCGTGGACCTTCTTCAGTGTGATTGTGGCACACTTTGTCCTTTAATGGACCAAATAAGCCACATGGACAAGATTGTGCAGGGATCATAGAAATTGAATTTTGAGTTGCATTTGGCAATTTCCAGGGCCTCTTCTAGTCTCTCATTCAGTGTGGAAATTCAGTGTGCAGCACCCTTTGCTCAGCAAGGTTCAGATAAAGGCAAATACTTACTGCCTGACTGTAACTTGAGGACCATTGGGCTAGCTCTGTCCACTATAGAAACTAGTTGGTTTTTATTCTATCTTTCTCAGATTTTCAGATATTTGAAGATTGCCATCACGTTCTCCCATAATTTTTCTCTTGTTTGGGTTAAGCAACCTGGATCATACACTATTGTCCTCTTTACATGTAAGAAGATAGTTACGATTTAGGTAATGGGAACATATTCTGAACTGGGAGCACAAGCATCTTCCATTCCTTGTTAAGTGACTATAGCTGTTGTTAAAACTGCCAGTGACTCTCTTATACTCTGTCTCTGGGACTCACATTTGATCTGAAGTCTTTGTACAAGAATAATAACTTTACAGGACCCAAAGAAATAAGAAGTACCTCAAAAGTTACCAACTTAGTGGTCATAGCAAAACAACAGCATGGTCCCATAAATCTTAAAGACAAGTAGGATAAATCCAGCTCCATCTTTTATCAAATCTCTTTGAATTCTATCAACTTCTCTTCCTGGCAGATCACTTTCATCTATTGACCAGCATCTCTTTATTATACTACTAGAGGCCCAATGCATGAAATTCATGCAAAGGGCTTGGCCCATGCAGTCCCTCCCAGCCCCGGCCAGCCCTCACAACCCCGGCTTCATCCAGAAGGTCATCCAGAAGGACATCCGGAAGGTCATCCAGCTGTTAGGTCTAATTTGCATATTAGCTCTTTATTATATAGGATTATGAACTGAGCTGGCCAAATTCAGCATGTTTAGATGGAATCACTAAGGAATTATATGTGGTCAAATTGTTTTTCTTTTACATTCCATCGGTGAACTTATAACAAATTTCCACTTTAAATTGTTGAAAAAGCCAATGCTGAACCAAGTCTTTTTTGCTTCTCTTTGTACTGACCTTGGGATTATAACTTCACTTTAGTGATCCACTTTTATAGACTGTAAAAGGGAGCTGTAAGGTCCATCCAGGTTTGACTTTCTGATTGTTAAGCCTCTGGGAACAGTCTGGTTACTTGCATTGTTGGTGGAAACACTGCTGGTGCAGTTTCATAGAGAAAGCAGGAACATCTTTCTGCTTCACTGGCCAGGCCTTAAATCTCCTTTGGATTTATCTGTCATTCTGTTCTCACTGTGCCCACCCTTCCAGACCTTCTCTAGGAAAGTAATCCAATGTCTGTGATCTTAAGTGATGTAAGGTTTCTTTTGGGGTCATTACTATTGACAGACATTTATTTAATCTCCAGCGTATGTTTGTAGATGGAAGCATCAGGTACCAAGGATACAAAGACATATGTAAATCCTTAACCTCAAAGAAAGCCTAACTTAACGTAAAGGACATGTGTTTTCCTATTAGTGGTAGAATTCACTTAAATATATGATCGTGGATCCTGATGAAATTGCCGGTTCTTAAAGCATGGTAAAGTTTCAGAAATGTAAGATATAATTACTAGAGTATTCTTTAAATGAGATTTAAATAAGTATATTAACCTGTTCTTTTTTCTGTCTCCTAATATAGAAGTTATATGAGTGTTTCTTCTGAAGAACCAAAGCTGAAATTTAATAAGAATTTCTACAATTAAAGAAATTCCTTCCATGCTGTAAAGGAGCATCCCCCATCCTCCAGTGTTCTAAAGATTTCTGACCATCATTTTGCAAAGACTTTATTAAAACCAGCTAAAGACAACAGACTGGATAGCGTTTCTAATAATTTCCGCCAATAGAAAAGAGAAATGCTCCTTGTTTTTCCGTATTTTAAAATGGCTTTTTCCAGTGAGCTCCTTTTAGCAAATCAAGTTGTTGTTGTTTTTTTATTCTCTTGTAAAAGAAATGGGCTGACTTGGCATGACTTTTCACTTAGATATTTTGATGTTTAAAAGCTAGGAGGTAAAATTGGCACAAAAAATTTACCTTTTACAATACAATACTTGAAGAAAAAGTACCTCTTTGCTCTACAAGTAGAAGGAGTAGGAGAGGTGTTTAAATTAAGCCTGATTGTTTAAATAATATTGCAAAGAGCTCTATCTGTAGAGACAAATTATAGGCAGATTACCAGGTTCTTGTAAATGCAACTGGTACATGGACATTCTGCAAACCCAGCAGTCACATTCTTGCATCTCTTTTTCCAAAGGCATACTAAACATTTTTTAATGTGAAGGGGGAAAAAAATACATTATTTTTTCAGAGCAAGAAAATAATTTACTGTCCTCTTTAATAATGTATTTATAAAGTTTTTCCAGAAAAACTAATCAAATAAATTAGAGTAATCTGACAATAAGTGCAGATTTGATTTATGAGATTCATTCCTTATGTTACCATGAGAGAATGTTAATGATGATTCAGGGTTATTTCCAAAGTCTGTGTATTGCTGCTGTCCCCAGTGATGGTGGGACTTATCTTTGCCTTACCTGATGACAAATTATTTTAGGGGTTGAGGGGGGGAGAGGGGAATAAAGACTTACTATTTCTTTAAATAAAAAAGAATTTGGTTTTGCTCGTTTAAGAGCAATGAAAAAATGATGGAATGTTGACTGTGTTTGGCACACAGGACACTGCAGGACACCGTTATGAGTGTCCTTCTGCGGGGCATCCATCAGCTTTCACTTTTCATTCTTCACTTTTGCTGCTGAACTTAGCTGTACAAACTTGCACTTCCATTTACTAATAGAAATTCCATTTCATTTTACCATTTGAGAGGCTATGAATAACTAAATATTGAAGGAGAGTGAACACATGATTTTATGTGGAGTGTATAAAAAAGTAAACTTCTACCACTGTAGTGTATTGGTTTTTATTCAAAGCGAGGTTGGTTAATCTAGATTGAATGAGAGACTATTCGTATATATTGGACTATTTCCTTAAAATCCAAGCATATCATCTTTAGTAATACAGTAGCTGTAATTTGTTAAAACATTAACTTGGGGATTTTCCCTATACCCAATTGTCCATGTACACATAATCACATTAAAAAGATCTGTTCAACAAAGTGGTTTTATTTGTTTAAATCGACCCAGCATGAAACACCAAATGTGTCTGACATAGTTTTACTTTTAGGTTTCTCATGTAATTTCACTCAGGTTGATTCTTGAGTTTTCAAGGTGCCCTTCATTTGTCCTCAGTGACATTTTCTCAGCTTCTTATGAACAGGTGTATAGAATAGATTTATTTAAAATTAGAGCAATAGTTATATTTTGACTCTTTTTTTAATTTATATTTTTAAATTTGGGCAGTCGTTAGCAAACTGAAAGCTTTCTGAGTAATCAAGTTTTAATTAAAAGTGCTATAAAATTGTTAACTCTGTCTTAAGAATGACACTGCCAAAGGATGACCTTGACCTGAATGGCTGAATTGCTTTCTGTCCAGCTCTTGAAGATCAGTTAAGAGTTCTCACAGAGGTCTGCGGTAGGCGCTACATTAAGGGCAGTGCTCAAGGATCAAATATGGCCCACCCCATGGAATAAGGCTGGATGGACTTTTAGTTCCCCTCCACCTTATTGCAGACTATCTAGGCCAATTTAGTCACTGATCACAGATTCATTTGATAGATTAATTGGCAGATTTTACTGGATGGTAAGGCTATATATATGTCCCTTGCATAACCTGGTTATGCAATAAAAGCTAAACAGAGTTCTTTCACATGAACAACTATCAGCAAGCAAGGCCACAAAGCCTGGTGAAGATTCTTTGCTCGTAATCACACAGTCACCTTGACTGAAGAATTTACAGTGAAGCGGAAGCAGTGATATTCTGATGGCCAGATTAAGAAACATAAATGGATCAGCAATAGTCTTAAATGTGTGGGCTTCAGGGGAAGCTGGCAGAGGGGCAAACAGCTCTAGACTCAAGGAACTAATCAAAAGTCATGAGCTTACAGGATCTGCCATATACTTATACTCCATTTCATGCATTTTTGTCTCTAAAAGTCTAGGCAGTCATCTTTCAAGCTCCTCTCAATGAAAAATTACTAACATCCTTTATGCTCATTAACACTGGTAAAGATTTAGGTGACCGTATTTAAAATACCCACCTAACCACCAGATTGGAGTCCTTCAAATGCTATATGTCCTGCTCCCAGGGTGAGATTAAAGTTCAATTATACATGCACACAAAGTTTATATTAAAGCGTTTTAAAATAAATTGTATATTAAAAGAAATTTAAAAGGCACCAATAAATCTACCTTATGCATTTAAAAAAATGATGAAAAGTATTTGAGTACTGGCTTTCAAGTATACTGTGCACGGAACATTAAAAAGGTAACATTTTATATTGTTTTCCTCCACAAGGATTTTTTTTAATGTTTTTATTTCAGAAAGAAGAAAGAAGCGGGAGAGCATGATAGAAACATCAATGATGAGAATCATTGATCCACTGCCTCCTGCACGCCCCACACTAGGGATTGAGCCCACAGCCCAGACATGTGCCCTCACCGAGAATCAAACCATGACCACCTGGTTCATAGGTTGATGCTCAAACAACTGAGCCATAGCAACCAGGAAAAAAGCAACTTTTAAAAATGACCTCACTGCCAAGAAACATCACACCCACCCCTCATGCTGTTGTTACTCATCAACACCTAAAACCTCTCAGAAATGCTCTGGGTTGTCATTTTCTCACAGTGGCACTTCATTGGATTAGAGGAGGAGCTCGAAAGGCCAAGAAGAGGATGAGAAAAGGCTGCCTGTGAACAGAGGGGCAATTTGAAATCTACCAATAAAATACTGTGTTCATAACTATTTCCTTGATGACTTGTTATGTTGGTAGGTTTTATTACAATTTTAGAAGTTAAAAGTAATTTTAGTAGTTAGTGCCAAGATTGGTTATGCTCAAAAGAAAAAAAATGGTTAAATGCTGTTTTAAAATGTACACATAAAATATTAGGACTGACAATCACTTTTGAGCTACTGGATCTCAAATGCCTTGCAGGAGACTAAAGGAGAGTGTTAGAAGACAGGGCAAATGATGGAAGCAGTAAAGGAGTGGTGAAGGGCCAGTGCCTGGTGTTAGACTTAGGTTTGAATACGGGGTCTGACACCTGTGAGCTGTCTGAGGCCTGGTAAGTTACTTGTGTTCTCCAGGTCTCAATTTCTTCACCTGTACATGAGAGTATTGCCTATCTCACTGGGTTGTCATGGTCATTATAAAAGTTGAATTAAATGAGAAGTGTATGTTTCTAACACATAGTAGTTATTCAATAAATGTTAAATTTTTTTCTTTCGTTTGAGGGCCTCAGGCAAGGCCAGCGGGACACTGCTGCAGAGGTGGGAATTCACCATTGTTTTTCAATAGTGCCCTTAAGTTCCTCTTAAAAATAAATATGTTGACTAGAAAAACAGCAGCCATATAGACGGACATGTCCTGCGCCTTATCCTGGAGCAGATCGAGTGAACAGCTGAAACGAGTAACATCCAGCCCGAATTGGCACAGGAGATTCAGCTGGGAGTGACAGTTTGCAGCCCGGCGACTGTTGGAGATCGAAGGGCAACTGCTTGTTGCTGAAATTTCTCCCAGAGCAGCCAGCGGCTCTGTGGAGGAGACCGCGCCATCTTAAAGGGGAGAGTGGCTGTTACCACAAGCCTCTACATCCAGGAATCCTGCAACAGAGGCACCCCGGGACCAGCTAGGAACCCAGGAACACTGGATCCAGCAAAGACCTAGACTCAGATGAGCCTTGCGCCTTCCCACGGAAAGGTCAGATTTCGCTGAGATAAAGTTGCGGTTTGTAATCCAGGTGGGAGAGTACCTTGGGGCCAGCAAAATCCACAAGTGGGAGGGGGACCCACGGGGCTGCTGGCAGAAAGGAACTCTGAAAAAATTGGCCCATAGCTTGATTGGGTGCGAGACGACAGCCTCGGACTTTGCCAGTGTGCCAGCTGCTTAGCGCCAGGGGAGAGAGAGGCCGTGCAGAAGAGGCTGCTAGCTCACAAAGTTAATTGAGATTTTTTTTTTTCCTCTTCTCTCATTAAATCTTTGCTCTTGATTATTGAGCCCAACACATAGGATCGCCCAGTTGGGGTCACTCACAGAGACTGCAGGGGAAAATTGTTTTTTTGTGGAACCTGGGGATCAGAGCAGGGAGAAACAGACCAAGAAACCAGCTCTGGGGCAGTCCATTCTCCCAAACCAGTATTAAGTGCGATAGGGAAAACAAGGCTAGAGAGAACTGATAGCTCTGGAGGTCAATCCAGGAATACTGCCACCCAGAGGCTGAACAACAAACTGACTCTTCTGTAAACACAAATAAAGGCAGTCTGGGAAACAAGGAAATACTGCCGGCTTTAAAATCAGGACTGTGGTTTACAACTCGGAGGAGCAGTGTATCACAGGGAACCTCAATCCTCTCCTAAATACCTGACAGAACAAAGGAGAGTCAAACCGAAGAGTAGAGGAAGTGAATGACCCTCACTACTGTACATTTTTATTTTTTTCACCTTTTACTTAAGAAACTAATTTTTTTCTTTTTTCCTCACTTGATTTTACTTTTTTAATTATTATGTTTTTATTTTTAATCAATATTATTGCCACTACTATTTTACCTTTTTTAGTGTAATTTTATTTTCTCTTTATTTTATTTTGGGACTAGTGTTCTATATTCTATTTTCATTTTTACTTTTAGCATCACTTTACTCTATCTCAACCTTACCTTTATGCCAACACTCTCTTCCTCACTTTTCTCCGTTTGTTGTCTGGTTTCTCTTACCCTATTCCTGCTTTAGATTTTCCCTACTCCCTCTTTTTACCACCTCTTAAAATTTCACCCTACTTATATATCTAATTTCCAATCCCCTGCTCTAAGTCCATACACACCTCACTCTTCTCTTTCTTCACTATCCAAATTTTTTTTCTCTTTTCTTCTCTCTCTCTCTCTCTCTTTCTCTCTCTCTCTCTTGCTTGGCTGTTGTTAGCTAGATTGTTGATTATACTGGGGTTTTTTTATCCGTGTTTGTGAGATTGTTTCACTTCTTCTTTTTCTTTTTTTTGGTTGTTTTTTTTTTTACATATATAATATATATATTTATATTATTAAATTATTAATATTATTAAATATATATTTGTTGTGTTTTTTTTGATGGTTCTCATTTTTTTTATTTATCTTTATTGTTCAGATTATTACAGTTGTTCCTCTTTTTTCCCCCATAACTCCCCTCCTCCCATTTCCCACCCCAACCTCTGTCCTTGCCCCCCCACTGTCCTCATTTATAGGTGTACAATTATTGTCCAGTCTCTTCACGCATCCCCAACACCCTTAACCCCCGAAAATTGTCAGTCCACTCCCTTTCTATGCCTCTGATTCTATTCTATTCACCAGTTTATTCTGTTCATCAGATTTTTTATTCACTTGATTCTTAGATTCACTCGTTGATATATATTTGTTGTTCATA
>PVJC01006307.1:0-55485 GCA_004026665.1 Murina feae | reverse complement strand
TTTGCTGTGAAATTGTATGCTGTGTTATACTAACAGCAGCTTAATGCATCTCTTGTTTACTGTATCTCTTGATTCCATCACTTTCTCTTATGCTTGATTTAACCTCCTGTTGTTTGGTATAGTAATAGGCTATAGAAGCTGGTAGCCTAAGAGCAATAGGCTAACCCATATAGTCTAGGTGTGTAGAAGGCTGTACCACCAGGCTCACGCAAATAAACTCTGCAATGTTCACACATGATGAACGTGCCCCCATGGGTAAGTGGATCATGACTGTAATAGACTTAAGGCTTGTATGTTGTAAAATCAAAACATCTCATAATTTTTTTTTTACTTTATCAAATTCCTAAAGAAATATATTTTCTTTAAAGTCAGCATATTTGTTCTTCAAAGGATGTAATCAAAAAAGAAAATTGTAACTTCCACTAACTCAAGTTAAAAATCAAAAGAAAAATATTTCTATTCGAAATAAAAGAGACCAAATATTTTAAAGACAGATCTAAGAGAAACATTGTCCTATAAATGATGTTAGGAAATATTTTAAAGAAGTATTCCCATTTCTGGGGGGAAATCCAACAAATGAAAGTAAAAGTATGTCCTATTGTTTGACATGATGAAGTGCCAGGAATTTTTATAATTGAAAACATAAAGACATTTCACCAACTTAAGAAACTAGAATCTTACCTATCCATGTTCTAGTACAGTGGTTCTCAACCTTCTTAATGCCATGATCCTTTAATACAGTTCCTCATGTTGTGGTGACCCCAACCATAAAATTATTTTCGTTGCTACTTCATAACTATAATTTTGCCACTATTATGAATCGTAATGTATATATCTGATCTGCAGGATGTATTTAGGCGACCCCTGTGAAAGGGTAGTTCGACCCCCAAAGGGGTTGCGACCCACAGGTTGAGAACTGCTGTGCTAGTACTTCATTTCCAGGTTCTCATTATCAGCACCAGGCAGAAAAGTCTCACAAGTGGACAAGAAAGAGAATAAAGAAAGAATATTGCTGAATAGTACTATCAAAGCAGGCAGTTCACAGGAGTTTCATATTAGCACCACAATAGTAAAGTAATTCCATCTTTAATCAAATTTTAAGCGGTAAGCAGTAGACTTGTATTTAATTACCTATACCCTAGAATACTCATAAGTTACTTGTTTCTGTGTTATCTAAATAATAATGAAGATACCTGACAGTTCCTGATACTAAGACATGAAAGGAATTTTTCCTATGGATACCTGTTAAGAGGACATAATAATACTAAAAGCATGCCATTAAGAACATTATTATAATAAATACAGCTATTTATTTCAACATCCCCCAATGTAAAACAATGGTTATACAATAAAAATAAAAATGTTCCATAAAAGAGACTCTATGGAGATTAATTGGTTTGTAAAACAATATAGTCCCAATACACATTTCTGTTGGTCTTGTTTAAACTATGACACATTTTTAAAGCAGTTTCTAGTTGTATTTTGTTTTGCAAAAGAGAGCTATGCACATGAGCACAATATTTTGTATATAAGTACAATCTTTTCATAAATTGCATCATGCATAGACTTATTCTGATAAGGTACTGGTGGTAATAATGTAGTTTTGGAATCACCCTTAATTCATCCATAAAAACAGACCAGATCGGCAAATGAAAATCCAACAACCTTTGGACAACACCTATGACAAAACTTCACAAACCTCACAATGTGAATGCATAGGTTCAGACCATAAAGATCTGACCTACAAGACCCAGATGGAATCAGCATCTGAGGGGCAGGAAGTGGAGGGAAAAGAGTGGGCTTGATAGAACTAGGAGTAATAAACATCCAAATTGCCGTATGTATTCACTGGAAATTGTGACAGGCCAATCTGAGAGCAATAGCCTAACCCACACAGGGTTTCTGCAAGATCTAAGTCATGAATAGGGGCAGGGTGTTGAAATGTGACCTAGTCCTATGGTACCTGAGCAGTCTGAACTCTATAGACTATTAACTAACATATCAAGCTATCTTCTAATTTTAGAAGTATAATATAATGATCATACAAAGAGAATAACTTTTCTTTCAACTGAAATATTGATAATTATGCCAGGACTGCAATACCAAGGCTACTGTTCATCCCTAAGAATTTCTTATTTCATTGATTCTAAGGGGCATTTTTTCTCACATTTTAACACCTCTGAATCAGCATGTCCTTTTCTTTTTACAGTATCTTACAATTAACATCAGCACCTTTCCTTTGTTTGTACATTCAATAAATAATTAAATTATGTCTCTTACCACTGATGGCACCTTAGATATGAAAACATATAGTATTTTTCTGTTGCCTACACAATGGTCCATCAAATGCTTTACCCATGAAGAATTCATTATTTTCTGATCAGTGTAAAGAAGTTTGACTGGTACAATAGAATTCAATCCTACCTTCAACCAGAGATAGCCAAAATTATAAACAATTACTATTGGGTATTAAAAAAAAACACCTCCTTGTTATGCAATATTATACAGAAAAATATTTGACCACTTGAATTGTATTATTGAATCAAGTTCTAAATATTTTAAGAGTTCAATAGCTGAGATAATAACATTTAGAATTATGACTTATGGTTTATTCAATAAATGTCAGTCTTATGGAAATTAAAGCAAAGTAAAAATTTGAATAAAATTAGATACAAAATCCATAGTATTAACTCTGTTTACATCACTGTTGCCTGTTGCCATTATATTAAAAATTTTTTAATGCTAGTAGACACCCAAAAAGATGACTGATTTAAGTTACAAATATGTTAAAGTATAATATAAATAGGAATTATAACTAAGGATACTGTTGTGACTATCAGATTTTTAAATATATATACTAGAGGCCTGGTGCACAAAATTCATGCACAGGAGGGTGAGAGGGAGTAAGAGATCAACCAAAGGACTTGCAAGTATGCATATAAGCATAGCCAATGGACACAGACAGTGGGAGGTGGGGTGAGGGCATGTGTTGGGGAATGGGGGCAAAAGAAGACTTATGTAATACTTTAAACAGTAAAGAATTTAAATTAAAAAATATATATTTAAAGAAACCACGAAAAAAAAAGAGTTCAGTATTATGTGGCCAGTGTTAAGGCTCAGCGGCTGATCATTTATATATGAATCAGGCGGTCACAGTTTGATTCCCAGTCAGGGCACATACCCAGGTTGCAGGCTTGATCCCCTGTGTGGGGAGTGCAGGAGGCAGCCCATTGATGATTCTCATCATTGATGTTTCTATCTCTCTCCTCCTCTCCCTTCCTCTCTGAAATCAATAAAAAACTTTTTTTTTTAAAGAGTTCAGTATGAACTGTCGAAACAGGTAGTGAAGTTTGCATTTGGAGCTGAGAAGCAATAAATTCATAACTGGCACAGCAGTCAGTTAAAGATATCTTGGAAGTGTTTGGTCTAGAAAGTTATAAACCCTGAGTTAGATACTAGGAGAAGCACTGGTGCTGGGAAGCTGTATGGCACAGCAGCAGGAGGGGAATGAAAAGGAGAGAAGCAGATGGAAAGAGACTATGGTCTTAAAGACTACGCCTAGAAACCAGGGTTCTAGGTAGCTGGGGTAAAAATCCTTTCATTTGTATGGCATTTAAGTTTTGGAGCCCCTTACACGTCCAGCGTGGTTCAGGGTTCCTGTTCAGGGTTTGAGTTCTGAAGGGGGCCACACAAAAAATGAAGAGAGAGAGACTAGAAGAGAATCAATTTGGAAACTGGGGGACCAGGCGTGGCATCTTTCCTCTACCAGAGTAGATTGCCCACTGATGCCTGGGTCTCACCAGCCTTTTATTGAGTCTCTTAGAAAACAACCATATCCTTAGGCAGGAAATTCCAAGCAAGAATTTTACATGTAATTAACAAGTGGGGATTTGCTGTGATTAACAATGTTTCAACTTAAACAATGGGTGCATAGCTCTGACCTTTCAGAGCAACCTAAGTAGGTTAAAAACGATCAGTTTCCAGCATTAAAACAATCAGTTTCCAGCATTTAAGAATTTTCTAAATCCAACATATGATCTCATTGTGAACCTCACAATCATCCTGTGAGATTTGTTGAGTTGTTAGTATTATTATTGATTTATAAGTGAAGAAACTGTAGCGCAGACAAATGAACGGACTTGCCAGAGTCCCAGAGCTAATAAATATCAGAGGATTTGATCTTGAATTCTTAGAAATGTATGTCCATTGCTGTAGTACTTAACCTGGTTTTGACAGGTTTAAAGTAGAGCTGTTTCAGGGTCCCGTTACCCAGATATGTTGTGAATTACAAATAAGCCAGTAAACAAGAGTATATACTAAGTCTAGGCATCTTTGTAATTCCCTAAAACAGCAGCTACTTCTCTCTTCTTCAGTTATTCTAAATAATACCCATCATCTTCCAGTAACCCCCCCCAATTCCTTCTCTCTCTCTCTCTCTCTCTCTCTCTCTCTCTCTCTCTCTCTCATACACACACACACACACAGGTGGTGACTATTTTGGAAACTTTCAAAGGTCTAACTATATCTTTAAACCTTACGAAAGTAACCCCTGCTTGTCCTCAAAATAGTTGTTTAAATATGCATCCATCCTAGGAAGAATTAATAGAGCTCACACAGGTAAAATTCAACAACTCACAAAATCTAATTAGATTTGCTAGGTATTAATATGTCTGCTATTTTCCGTGACTCATTGAGTTCTTTCCTTGTTTCAATAATTATTAATGTCATGTAATTAATCTCAGACTCAATCCCATAGCCTTTCAAATTTACTTAAATCTCTAATCTGCTGACTGCACCTTACTCAAAGTATTTAATGTGTGCACGAGGGTTGAACATAGGAGAAATAAGGTAAAACAAAACAAAACAAACAAAAAACCACCAAATCTGTCTCTGCTTAACACCCAGATAATAGAAAGGAACACTCTTTTTTGCTGAAGTAACACATAACTTCCCTCTGCTTTTCAAGTCAATTTAGACATTTTCCCCTAAACGAACAATCACCATCAACCTGTGATTTTTGTTGCTGTTGTTGTTGTTTTATCTGTCTTTGGGTATTTACAGTACAATGTAATTTTAATTGTCATGTCCAGTTTGGGTGTCATGTACATCTGATGCGTCCCTGTTCTCTGGTTCCCTGTGTAGACATTATTACCAAGTACTGCTACTGGAGGGCTAGGCAAGTGAAGGACACATTAGTGAAACTGAAAGTCGCCACTTGAGATGAGACATTTTGGAAAAAAAGCTGAGACCACGGACTAGTTTATATTTATAGTCTCTGATTATCCGTCGAAGCACAGTAGGAACAATTTTAAAAGTACAGTCTTCAGAATCTTTCATAATCATGAGTGAACATGATTATGTTAATAAAGAAAATAAATGAAAAGCATATTTTTCTGTTGTTTCCCTTTCTTTCCTTCTGTGTAACTTCTTTCACATCTGCATTAAATCTCATATGTAGAGAATACTTACAACAATACCAAATTTGAATAGGAGATGTAAGTTTTCTAAATTGTTTAAAATAAAATAGCTTTTCTAAGAATCTGGGAATCTAAATATGGGAAGCATTTAACACGATTTTTTTTTTAATTAAGCATTTTATTCTTTTTTTTAAATCATGCTGTTTGAACATTTGAAGGACAATTTCTCGTGCATCCTCTGTAAAGCTGCAAATGCCATGTCAGTAACAGCAGGGAGAGCCAGACCGTGTTACAAGGAATGAATGATACAGATTATAAATGACGGAACAAAAATGGTTCTGCCACAGAATATTAAATAGAAAAACACACACACATACACTTAATAGAACAAAGGTCATTACCATTGAGTGGGAGAAAATAACTGCACATATTCACACTAATGACAAAAGAAATTTGAAAATGAAAACTTCCCAAGAGTAATCCCAGAATGCAACTGGGTCTTTTAGGGGAGAGATGCTCAGGCGTCCTCGTCCTCCACTCTGGTTTTTGCAGGTGCTTCTCCACCCAGCCTGACAAGCAAGGGTTTGCCCTGCTCCTACCTTTGGATCAATACAGATTTTCAGATAAAGAAAGTGTTAACATATCTGCTATTGTTGGGTAATATTTTAGCATTTTAGCATTTCAGATATTTACCATTGCAAATGTTTATTTTGTTGAACATTAATAAAGTATTTTCTCATATGAAATAAACTAAATAGATAGGGCTTTACCTAACTTTTTTTCTGTTTTCAGGTAAAGCCCACTATTAGCATTTGATACAAAGTGACAATAAATACTCAGAACAGTCTCTCAACTATTTGTATTACATATGATTTTCTAAGGCATCTAAAATTTTAAAGCCGGTGTATTCAGTACCACGTCCTAATGTTGATGTGAACCACACCTTGAAACTAAAAATTTTTTCAATCTTTTAAGTCATCTAGACTTTAGAACTTTTATTAATTCTGAATAGATCAGTTCTGATCATTGTGGAAAACTTTACAACTATCATTTGTTTTCATTAACATTACTTGAGCAATTTTGGCGGTATTTTTAATGAAAAAACCGTAAGGATTATAATTTCCATACACAGAGAGATAATGAATTTTTTTTTAAGTTAGCATGCTCTCCTGGTAGAGAAAATAATTATCACTTTCGTTTATAGGTGCCAACTACTAATTATCTTAAAGGCTGTAAATTTAAAATAATTATTTCAAAATGTGTATATTGTGGGTCATTATGAAAGATGAATTAGGAAGTACATGAAGATGTAGATCTAAATAGTTGTTACTTTGGATCATGAAGAAAAATACAATTTTTAAGAGCTTTTTCTTAGTCAACTGTATTCAGAAAAGAAACACATTTAGGTTCAGTTTATACGTACAACATGCTTCACCCTTTTCTTGACTATTAAAACCACTAATTAGCAGCTGTTCAATTACTTAAAATAGTCAAGCTGTGCATGCTGTAGCTAAGGACAGAATGCACAGGTAAAAGAAAACTAGTAGTAAATCAATTTTTTCCCTTTTGAAGCACAATTGTTAAATGAGCTCTGATCTCTTGATTCATCGTCCCAATGCAAGCCTGGGTCCTACTAAGAAACTACTGATTCAAAAATACTTGTCAAACACAGCATGTTTTATTTATACCTTTAAAAATATTAATAAAGAACAAAACTGAATTATTAAATTGACATCTATTGATTGCTTATGTATAAATTAATAAACAGTAAAGAATGGTAACTTAATTTCTCCTTCATTGTTAGCATTATTCTTTGCAAGATTCTGCAGCAAAATAATAAGTTCATGTTGAATTTTGATTTAAATACACATATGTAATATTTGGGAGAAAATGGTTAAATTGGTTAAATACTCCCTTCATAACTAATAATTATTTTCCAATTATATATTATTTACTAAATTTTACAACATTTTCATTGTAGCAATAGCACCGTTGGATTATGTATGGCAGAAATGAACAACCATAATATATTTATAACTAAATACATTTTGTTGATTTCAATTGGATAATATAAAATATTTTCATCATTTTCTTATAAGTTCTATATTTCTTGGAATCATCCATTTTTGCTAGTTAGTAAATTAGGATCAAAATGTTATATACCTAAAATATTGGAAGCTTGAAATCAGAAACATTTGATTTTACAATTAAATCAGACTCTTTTTAACAAGTTTCTTTTTCACCTTTGACAGATAAGACAGTTTGTCCCAAACCCTTTAAAAATATTTCATTAACATAACTTAAAAATAAAAGTTGTTTCATTGTTTTAAAATGTAAAACTTTAATATATTTTCATTTTGTAAACCAAAAATCAACTAGAGTAATTTGTAGACTGTAGGAACTGCCATTTCAAGAAATGTATTAATTATAAAAGTATTGATATTCTCATAGCATCAAAGAAAAATTATAATAAAAATAACAAAAAGATTTCCCCAAAAATCGATAGTCAGCTATCACTTTTGTACTATTACAGTTCTTACAAAATAAGAAAAAAAAATACTTTGGGGTGTGTTATCCTATGTATACTATGCCATATATTCTGGGATACCTTCACATTAAACCATAAAGCTCAAAGAGCTAAATAAGAGCAATGGAAATATAGTCTTTCTTTTTCAAGTCTACTACTTAATTTTCTCTTATTTATCCAACATAACTTACATTATCATTAATTAGAATCCTATGTACAATCTGCCTCCTCTTCCCACAGAGAATGTAAGACAAAAAAAATTAATATCAAGCTCCTTCTTCCTTCCAACTGCAGCTGTTCCACAGCAATTCAGGATGTAGATAAAGCTACACAGGACTGTCTTGTTGTGAAAAGTTGAATTTATATCCATACACAGCTGGTAGGGGTGTAAATGCTAAAACCAAAGTGGAAAAATAACTATACTTTACTTGGTAGTGTTGAATATATGCATACCGTATGACCATATCTCTGTATAATCCTACAGTCTGGAGAAATTCCTCCTCCTGCACATTGAGAGGCATGTCCAAGTTCATAGCTATATTGTTCACAATAGCAAAACAACAACAACAACAAACAAATAAATAAATAACAACCCTGCAAGTAATTCAAAAGTCCCATGACAGTAGATAAAATAAGTAAATTGTGACATACTTACTGATACACTGGAACATTTTATGGGATGGAAAAATCAATGAGCTACAGTTATGGGCATCAATGAGAAAGATTTTTTTAAGATTAAATTAAAAATTAAGCAATAGCCTGGCAGTGAGACTCAGTGATTGAATGTTGACCTACACACCAAAAAGTCACTGATTTGATTCCTGGTCAGGGTACATACCCAGGCTTCAGGCTTAATCACCAGTATGGGGCATACAGAAGGCAGCCAAGTAATATGTCTCTCTTATCAATGTTTCTATCTCTCTCTCCCTCTACCTTTCTTTCTCTCTCAAAAAATAATAATACACTATATACAAAAAGCCTAAGCAACCGTTATAATTGAACAACCGGAACGACCAGAAGGACCAGTTGACCAGTCAACCAGTAGCTATGATGTGCACTGACCACCAGGGGGCAGATGCTAAACAAGGAGCTGCCCCTGGTAGTCAGTGCACTCACACAGCCAATCTCCAATAGTCAACTTCCCAAGGCCCCTCCCCCGCCACTGGCCAACCTCCTGCAGCCCCTCCCCCGACACACCTCACCAGCCCCCTGATAGGGGAACTGGCTGGTCAACCTCCCAGAGTCCCTTCCCCCAGCCAGCCCCCCCAAAAGCCTCGATTGCTGTGCACAAATTCATGCCCCAGGGCTCTAGTAATCTAAACTAATAAAAGCATAATATTGAAATTGACCATTTCTTCGGGATGCCTAAGCCACGCCCACCAGCCAATCAGAGCAGCTGTATGCAAATTAACCCGGCCAAGATGGAGGCTGGCAGGGTGGCTCTGCACTGGGAGCTTCTGTGGCCGGCACAGCTGTGCCAGGTGTGTCAGCTCAGTTGAGGGGGGGGAGGGTCTGGCCTGGGGCCTCCTCAGGGCATCCAGGATTGCCCTTCCTAGGTCTGCTGCCTGGTTCAGCCCCAGGGGCCTCCATGGGGCGTCCAGGAGCGCCTGTCCTGGGTCCACTGCCTGGCTCCACTCCAGGGGCCTCCTCAGGGGCGTGCAGGAGCACCCTTCTAGGGTTTGCTGCCTTCGTCTGCCTCCTAGGGGCCTCCACAGGGTCTGCGGGAGCATCTGTTGCACAGTGCGGAGAATCCGAAGCCAGTCCGCTGCCCGGCTCCACCCCAGGTGTGTTTGCTCAGCAGCAGGGCCCCACTGAGGGATCCTGCACCAGCGCTCGCCCCTGGCTCCCCACCCAGCTCTGTGCCAGGTGTGTCCCGTCAGCGGTGGGGGCCCACCAGGCGTGTGCAATCATGGGCCCTCCGGTGGGAAATGTCCAGGCCTGCACTCACCTGCCCTCCCACCACCCAGTGCACGAACCCTGAAGGGGCTGTGGGCATCCTGAAAATGGCCCTCAGCCCCTCACCCAGGCTGGCCAGGCATGCCAGCAGGTGGACATCCCTCCCCTGAGGTGTCCCAGACTGCAAGAGGGCACAGGCCGGGCTGAGGGACCCCTCTTGAGTGCACAAATTTTTGTGCACCAGGCCCCTAGTAATAAAATAAAATAAAAATTAAGCAACAGAGGAATACAATATGATTCTATTAGTTTCAGTTTCAAAAATAGGCACACTAAACACATATTGTTTAAGAATATATCCAAGTATAGTAGAATTATAAAGAAAAGCAAGATAGGATTAGCACCAAATTTAGGGTAGAGACTGTTTTTATGAATGAAGGGAAGGGACACAAATAGAAGAATATGCACTCAGGTGATTTCAGGTTCCTGTGATATTTGTTTCTGAAGCTGGGTGGTGGGTTGGTACACCAATGTTCAGTTATTTCTGGGTTATTTTGTTGGTGATGTTTTTTCATAGCAGCACTCTGGTTTTGTGTGTGTATATTTGAAATGTACATGTGTACCATATTTCACAAAGAAACAAAGAAGGTAAAAGTAAAGAAATTGAGTTTAGGCATATAACTGAAGCAACTTTAACTAGTAACTTTCAGATTGGTTTCAAAGTAGCTTATTGACTTTAGTCTTCTCCAACTAATAAACAAGCAAACATACAAAACCAGGTGTGTGTTAAAGTGCCAAGTAAACCAAGAGAGCTATCAATCCTAACGTGCATGGAACTAAATCTAAATTTGTATGAACTAAATTGCAATATAAATGAGTGTTTAGGGCAGTAATCCTCAACAGAATTACAGTGGATCTCAGCCAAGACAAGGAAGGGAAGATTTGTTGAGAATAAGTGTTCAGAATTGTGGTGGGGGGAGAATTTGAAAAAAGCTCCACCCCACCTGCTCCCTTACCTCCTCCAATCCCCCACTGTAACCCCCTAAACTGGTCTGGAGAACAACTTTAAATACATACACATTTGCATTTTTCTCTCTCTCAAACTGGACAGCACCATCATCACATTCATTTACAACTGTGCAATTATCTATTGAGCACCTACAGTGTATCAGGCACCAACTTTCCAAATGAAGCACCGAACAAAACAAATGAAAACCCCAAATTAAAAAACTTAAAAAACAGATAAAGTAGAAGCCATTTCTCTGATAAGATTAATGCCATTATTTAGTCTGTTATGGAAACACACATTTATTTCTCTTAAATTAAAATACTTAGAGTTTATACCACATACATAGACACCCACATTTCATTCACCAGTCTTCTGGTATACCAGGTAGTCCCTGTCTCAGAGTACGAGCCCATTGATTGGAATGCTACATCACCTTTTTTGCCTTAGCCACTCACATAATGCATTGTGTACAATTTTCAGGTTCAGTTTCCTTCATGTGGAGCAATAACTGAAGGCAGGGTAAAAGTTACTATTAAACGTACATTAGCTGAGAGCAAGCATTGGGGGGAGGGGGGGTTGCCAATATTTCTTCCTCCCAGCCTCAATCTCCCACAACCAAGTTAACAGTCATTTTATCACTTGCCCTTCAGGGATCATTCTAAACATTTGCTTTAGAGTCCCCAGAAATAACTATTTTCTTTTCAAACTGATCTTGCACCGATCTATGTAATGTTTAAGTAAATTATGTCATTGAAATAACACCTGCAACTGACGACAGGTTTGGGAACTGACACCCTTTCCAGTTAAAGTCTCAGATTGTTGATAAACTCACAACTCAGTTGCTGGAAGCAAAGATGAGCCAACTCACCTATCAGAAAGGAACTGACGGTCTTAAGCATTCGGTGTTTTTTGGCATCGGTCAGCATACTATTCAAGGAAAGAAATGAAGAAACTCTATTAAGACTGGCCATTTAAGAGAGGCTGGTTAAGATAACATACTATCAGATTGACAACAGCAGCAATAACAGTAAGGGGTGGGAGCCAGGAAATAGGCGTTCTGGAAAATACTGTGGAAAGAAGGCTCCTATCTGGAAGATTTTAATCTCTAAAATCAATTGATTATGCAGTCGGGGAGGGGGGCTTAAATTCTTCCCTAAAACCTGAAAGTTTTCAATCTGTGAACCAGTTTAACAGGTGCAGAATCCCCCAAGATTCCTATTCTACTGCTAACTACCACTTACAGTGTTCTTTTTTAATAAAAAAAGCAAGACCAATACAGAAAACTCTGATTATAAGTAGCAGGAAGAATCACACCACTTCTAACGAGTCCCCAATAAGAGCGAAGGCTTGGATTAGCTACTGAAAGGAAACTGATGTCAGAAACCTATTAGTATCACCCTATTAAAGGCTGTAAAAGTGAAAACCCACATGGTACTAGACTAATCTCTGAAAAATAAAATAATAGCCCAAAGCTATTTAAGTTCTGAGTTTCCCAATAACCCTGTAGAGTCTGCAATGCTGGTGCTTTCTTTTTTTCAAATATGTGGACCCCCAAACAAAGGTGCAGACTTGACACCAGGTGTTACTTCTGGGGGTACCAACTTGGAAAGACAGGAAAAATGGGCCCAAGGGACCTAGAGAAAGTTCAAAGGGAAGGGCTCTGGGGTCCCCAGTTTAGAGACAAATACCCTCTCCAAGTCATGGGACTAGGGTCTAAAAGCTGAGCCAGATCTGCAAACAATGCACCTGTGCCCACCAGAACTGTTGTCTCTGGAAAGAAGTCATTTTGTTAAAGAATTAAACAATAAAATGCAAAAAAAAATTGTGATAAATTTTAAGAACAAATACATATGCAAGAAAAACAAGGCTGGTACATGCCCCACTTCCTGCTGGCCCAGCCCCCGTAATCCCCACATCCACACTCCTCCCCACCTAATAGGTGGTCAGGATTGGATCTAAAGGAGAGAGTTTGAGAGCCATGAGGCCAAGCCCCCTGTGCCCAACCACCAAGGGTGTGGGTTCAGCCCAGGCCAAAGAGGTGAGGGACTGCACCTACCTCGAGGCCCATCCATCCCGTTGTTCTAAGTGACCGTCACCCAGAAGTGAGGTCTGCGTCTGGGACTTGAATTCTCTTGACTTTCCAGCCTGCAAGGCTCTTCTCTGGGAATCTGCACGCGTGGCTTCACTCTCCCCTCCCTTGGGACTGAAGTCAAGAGGACCTGGACTTGTCACAGCAGCATGCAGAGCCAGACACACACTGCACTTAAGCTACCCAGATTTCCACCTCAAGGTTTGGACCAGGTGGCCTCTGCGACCCCTCTCCAACCCTCCCTCCCTGCTGAGCCTTTGCTCACTGACCTGCTTGGGGTTGTTGAAATAGTCTTCCAATTGCTTCTGATGCGCCAGGACCCAGATTGTTTTTCTAAAAGTGTGTTGCTTCCTTTTACTATTCCTCCCCTTCCCATCCTTTGCCACCCACCTCATACCCACAAACACACATTCACACACCTTGCTGGAGACTGTTCCCTGAAGGTATTCACTCAGGGGTCCTCAAACTTATTAAACAGGGGGCCTCAGACCGTTGGAGGGCCGGACTATAGTTTAAAAAATAAAACTATGAACAAATTCCTATGCACACTGCACATATCTTATTTTGAAGTAAAAAAACAAGGCGGCAAAAACACCCGGCGGCCTGGATAAATGTCCTCAGCGGGCTGCATGTGGCCCATGGGCAGTAGTTTGAGGACCCCTGAAACTGTTTCCAAAGCTCACACCCCTTCCCCCGCCCCCTTTTTTTGAGATTGCAATGCAATGGTATTCACTATAGATAGAAGGGTAGGAATGCTTTGTAAGGTCGTATGAATCCACCTCTAGGCCAATGTCCAGCAGAACCTGGAGGTTCTGTTGCCTTCCTCAGACAGCTGGGAGCAGGCTGCCCTTGGCTAGTTGAACCCCAATTTAAAATGGAAGCTTCTCTGGAAGACACTTTCCGTCAAGTGTGTGCAATAGGCTACCTTTGTTTGATCCTGTTATTTCCTCCCCTGATCTTTTAAAAGTGTTGAATAGCATAGAGTTCTGTTTTCATTTGAAATACATTTCAAAATAATTGAGTTTAAGAGTTTCATAGCATTCAGTGGAGACATACTTGTGTTGAGGTAAAATCAGATTTTGGGGGGAAAAGGTTTGGGGTCCTAGGTATTATGACTTCACAGCCCTGTTTATGCTTTTAATTTGAATTTCATTTTATTTTTTAATAAAAATAAATGTCAATCCCTAAGCACCATCATTATTATCTTTTCAAAAGGGGCATTTAAATCTCAAAGAAATAAAAATGATTTTTTTAACTGTATGAAAAAACTTCTTTTTAAAAAATAAAATTTTATTGATTTCAGAGAGGAAGGGAAAGGGAGAAAAAAAAAGAAACATCAACGATGAGAGAGAATCATTGCTGGACTGCCTCCTGCAGGCCTCCTACTGGGGATTGAGCCCACCACCCCAGCATATCCCCTGATGGGGAATTGAACCAGTGACCTCCTGGTTCATGGGTCGGTGCTCAACCACTGAGCCACACCAGCCAAGCATGAAAAAAAATTTCTTGATGTTATACTTATGTCTCTTATTATTCTTGCCCTTCTCAATGTAAGCTGTGGCATGGAACAGCATCAATACGATGGCTGGTATTTATGAGTCTGGTTGCCCTAAATGGTTTTGATTGCTAACTATGTAAACCAAGCTTCTCTGGGATGCTTGCTTATATCACTGCTCTCCTTCACCAGCCAAACCCACCAAGAAGAGCAAAAGCTCTCTTTTCCTTCTTCCAAAATACATGCACATGTGCTAATCATGAATAGGAAACAAGCTTGACAAGGTCATTTTCAGAGGTATCTTCTTCAGCCTGCTTTACAGAGGATGTGCGATTAAGAGGAAAAGTGTATTTATGAGAAATTGCTGGTAGGGTCTTGTTACAGCACTGTTCTCCATAATGGCAGCTTCTGATTTGAGATAGAGGAGAGTGAATGTTAAGGCAGCATCCCCCTGGGACTTTGAAAGAAAAAGGTCTTGCCTCTGCGACATTTCAATCTGGGTGTTCAAGGAGAAAGCTGACTAGAGATCTGTCTATACTAACTCATCAATATTTTAGGAAGGCATATAATAAATTACTATTTTTCAGATTTCTTGTGCATGTTGACTTTGTGAACTTATTTATTAAAATTAATACATCACAATGGAGTCAGAGAGTCTGGGTTTGATTCTTGTCTCTGCCACTTGATCATGCTGAGAACTTGAATAAGTTTTGGCACATCTCATGTCTCCGTTTCAACTTTTGTAACACAATGATAATCTCTATTTTGCTTAACCCCCTGTAAGAATTAAAGCTGCTACAATGGTATGAGAACATGCCATGTAATAGTATTCCAATTGTCCCACTGGCTGCTGTGAAATCCTTAAAACTCAATTATTTTGAAATCTATTTCAAGTGAAAACAGAACTATATGCCATTCAACACTTTTTAAAGTTAAGGGGAGAAAATCACCGGATCAGTCAAACAAAGGTAGTTTGACATGACATGAACATATTTGCATAAATTTCTATGCATATTTATGAATAGGGCCATGAATGAGAGTAAGCTCTCAGTTATAAGCAGTAGGAAGAGTGAAATAATATACTCATGTCCTGCACAGGGTATGATCATATATTTGGATTGAAAGTGTGCAGCAAGCAGCCTTAGGAAATAAGCTCTCTTATGCCAGTCTTATTGCAGGAATTGGGTTCCACATTCTTCTTTGCCAGGAGGCCATGGACAATGACAGACCAGATCAGAGGAACTGTCAGATATTCAGTGATCTAAGTATGTGGGACCAGAGGGTGTGGCCAAATGCATACATCCACAAGATATTATATTTCTCTCTCGTCTTCTAGTTTCCCCTGGTCTATGAGCCACATTGCCCTAAATTGTTTTGATTGCTAAATATGTAAACCAAGCTGCTCTGGGATACTTGATTGCATCGTTGCCCTCATCCACCAGCTAAAGCTCACCAAGGAAACGCTCTCCTAAAGAAGATCAAGGGAAGGACCAGTTTTCATACCTCTCAGAGACAAGGCTGCTTAGTAAGCACTATCAGGACTTTCTGTGATCTTAATGGAGCCAAGATGCAGATGGCAGCGAGAAGGAGATGTGGGTCTCAACAATAGCCACTACAATGGCATCCTTTACTAGATGGGCAGAGATGTGTAGAGGCTCTAACCAATGCTCTAACCAAATCAGCCAGGGCTAAAATGGGGTTTTTTTTAGAGTAAACAACAGTTCTTAAAGTGGAATACATTTAGGGTTTTTCAAATAATTACATTGTCCTTATTTTTCATTTTTTTATCACAGGTCAGTAAGCCTTGCATCATCTGTTGAGAGCCTAGTATGAGAGACCCTGCTGAAGATCATGTAATATAGTTGTTTTGGTCTGTTGGGGCTGCTGTAACAAAAAGACCATAGACTGGGTGGCTTAAGCACCAAATATTTATTTCTCACAGTTCTGGAGGCTGGGCAGCCCAAAATCAGGTTAGCAGCAGGCTTGCTACTAGTATTTGCTGAGAGCCCACTTCCTGGTTACTAGAGATATTGCTGTGTCCTCACTTAGTGGAAAGGGCTAGAGAGTTTTCCAGGGTCTATATTATAAGGGCACTGATCCCACTAGTAAGACCTCCACTTTCACAACCTAATTTCCTCCCAAAGGCCCCATCTCCTAGTACCATCACATTGTGGACTTAGGAGTTTAGCACACACATTTTGAGGGGATGCAGTCAGTTCATAAAAATAATTTAAGCACATACAGTTCATACCTGCTGAACATTCCATTCTCATCCCTTCCACCTGGGATAAACCTGGTCTTATAAACTGAGCTCAACTTCAAGAAATGGTATAAGGAATTAGTCTTTTCTGTTTTATAAACCCAAGTCAACCTAATTCTTTTTAAAACATTAAATATTGTGAAACAAACCTGGTAAATGCTAAGTAATCACCTTTATATTGCACGCTTGGAATTAGGTTTCATAAAAGTTGACATGTAAATTAGCAACTTACTATAAATACGGGGGTGGCAAAATTAGGTTTACAGTTGTGAGTATGTGAAACAGTGCATTATTTTATTATTTATTAACTAGAGGCCTGTTGCAGGAAGATTCCTACAAGAATAGAGCTTCCTGAGCCGGACCAAAGCAGAGAAGGGAGCGAAGACCACCTCGCTCCTTCCCATTTTTGCTGCCTCTGCTCCCTCCCATCTCTGCCGCCTATGCTCCCTTCCTTCTCTGCCACTTTGTGCCCTCCCGTCTCCACTGCTCCCTCTCTCCCTTCTCCACCACTTCGCTCCCTTCTGCAGCACTTGGCTTCCTTCTACGCTATCTTCAGTCTTCACTCCACTGCCTGTGTATGCAAATTAACCGCCATCTTTGTTGGGTTAATTGCATATTGCTCTAATTGGCTGGTGGGCTTAGCAGATGGACACCAATACTCTTTTATAGGTGTAGACTAGAGACCCAATGTATGAAATTCGTGCGAAGGGCTCAGCCCTCACGGCCCTGGCTGCCTCTCGGCCCCTCCCACTGGTTGTTCCGGAAGGTTATTCCACCATCCAGTCTAACTACATATTAGCTCTTTATTATATAGGATTATTGTATTATTTTCCATGCAAACAACTGTAAACCTACTTTTGCCTATTACTGTAGTGTGCATTAATTAATATGCAAACAAATGCAAAATTATTAACTTGAATTCTAATTGTGTTAACATTACATACTTTAAATACGTTAACATAAAACACATAAGTGTGCATTTTATTCTGAAATCTCCTTGATGTAGGGCCAAGGACTTTTCTTAAATATAGTTTCATTGATTAGAATTTTATTGATTAGATGATATCCTTCAAATATAAACCATATTCCAATATATCTCCTGAGGTTCCTGTATTGGTTTCAGGGGTGGGGGGAATGTAAAATATTAGCCTAATAGTGGGAGTCTTTATAGACTTTTGGCTTATTTTTTTCATAATATTTTATAGTTTTTCACACATTTCAGTTAAGAGTATTTTTTTTTAAATCTTACTTTTTGGAGCCCCTTACACGTCCAGCGTGGTTCAGGGTTCCTGTTCAGGGTTTGAGTTCGGAAGGAGGCCACACACAAAATGAAGAGAGAGAGACTAGAAGAGAATCAATTTGGAATAATGGGGGACAAGGCATGGCATCTTTCCTCTACCAGGGTAGATTGCCCACTGATGCCTGGGTCTCTCCAGCCTTTTATTGAGTCTCTTAGAAAACAATCATATCCTTAGGCAGGAAATTCAGGCAATAAACAGGCAGCAAGAATTTACATGTAACAGGTAGGGGTTTGCTTTAACTAACAATGTTTCAACTTAATGGGTGCATAGCTCTGTCCTTTCAGAGCAACCAAGGTTGGTGAAAACAATCAGTTTCCAGCACTTACTGTCTGGAGAGACTTTTTCTAAAGCATTCATCTTAGTTTCCTAGAAATAACAATTTTCCCTTCCAACACTTATTTCATAAACATTACTTTGTGTAACATTTAATGAAATTACATGATTACAATAACAACTAGCACAAATTGATTTGTCTAGTCCTCAACTCTGACTGGTGGGACCAGAAACAGAACTTATCAGAAGGAAGCCTGTGAGCTCTAATGCATTTTTCTGTGTGGCCACAGGTCAGTTTACCTTGCACAGGAAAGAGAGAGCTATGATCTATGTATTGAATATAAGCAAACATGTCTGTGTTAACAATATTTAATTTCATTAACTACTAGAAAAGCTAATCATGAATAGAATACTAACATTTTAGCATTGCCACATCATTAAATGACACAGAGAAAGTTATAATAATTATACACTTCACAAATAAAAATTTTTAAAGCAAAACTATATCTGGAATATTTTGGCTTAACAAAAAGAGAGACTATAGATCTGGACAGCAATATTAGGTCTATCCTATTCCCTACTCAAATTTTCAAGCTGACCATAGGCAAACTATAATATAGACAAATTTTGTTTCATCCATTTTTCCCACCATATTTCTCAAAAACTCATTTTTTCACCCTTCCCATTGTAAACACAGGGTAGGGAAAAGTAGGTTTACATTTGTTGTATGGAAATAATTAATAAATAATAATATAATAATAAATAAATAAATAAATAATATAATAATAAATAATAAATATAATAATAAATAATAATATAATAATAGATAATAAATTTCACATATTCACAATTATAAACCTACAATTGCCCCACCCTGTATTTTAAGATGCTTGCTAGCTAAATAATTGCCCTTAATTATTGACATTCAAAATTCTCCTTCTCAAAGTTCTCCCACATCAAAATTTAGCCTTTTCCTGTTTCAGTACTTCAGATTCTATTTTTATAGGATAATAGGTTAATAGTTAAGGTATATCCACATGAATGTAGTGTGGTTAATAATATGAATATCGAACATATGCTTATGAGTTAGTGTGCTGTCCTATTAAGATAATGTAAGAATTTTAATAGGTCTGTGATAGAGATAATCTCACCTCAAAAGCTGTGCTTAATGGGTAGGGGGTAGGAGGTAGGGGATTTTAATAAGTGCTGTGAAAGACTCAAGAATTGGAAAAGAATTTTCAGTGAGTGTACTTTTTAGCCTTATTTAAAACTTAATGCTATAGAAGTCACCTAATCATTTCCAACTTTAGGACTGACTATTAATTCCTTACACCAAAGAAACTATCTTCTACCAAAGAAGCAGGGAGAATTCACAAGCTGCATCTAAAACTCAAAAAGATCTTCATTTTATTTTGGTCCAGAAAGTCAGCCTCTGTATGTGTGTGAACGTGTGTGTGAAGTTTTGGTATACTTGTTAAAGTATGTATTCAATGGAGCAGGCTATATATAACTTCTTAAGGAGCACTGATGTCATTTTAGGGCCAGCCAAAGAGGTTATTCTTAACAGAAGAGCTGGAATCAAGCCCTTATTAAAAGGCACCTAGGCAACTTTAACCCACAAGCCACTGGCACCATGTTTTATTCAAAAGTTAGAGGCATTAACTGAGGAAACAAAACCCCAAATGGTAAAGCTCTCCACTCCTACAGTTTGCCTGAAACTCTATCTTTCCCCATGAGCTCTCCCCCAAACTCCATAAATCAGGGGTAATAAACCCTCAGTCTCAGACTATGCCAGCTAATAGCAAGTATAGTTAAATATTTGTTATTTTGGAGATAAAATCTAGGCTAACAAACATTAATAAATATATTGTCCCATTTTTTCAATAATCCTCAAGCATTTAGAATTATTGAAAAAATGGGATGAGATCTTTTCTTCCTTCAGCATTCAAATTGTACGAGCTGCACCTTTTTTTTAAGAAAAAAAGTTCTTAAGAAAATATCACTTTTGCAAGTTGCTCGTTACCTCTTTAAAGTGGAATTGTTTTTTAAAGTCATTTTTTAATTGTTCAATAATTTTAATAAAATAATTTATTACAGCTCCTTATATTGTCAAGCATGGTTTATTTTGAAAACAGTTGTCCTTATCCATCAGAAAGTTATAATTCAACAAACATGCCAAACATATGCATATATATGATAGGGGAGTTAGGAGAAAGGTCCTCTGTGTGTGTGTGTGTGTGTGTGTGTATGTATGTATATATGTATGTGTGTATATATATATATATATATATATATATATACACACACATACATACAGGCTTTCTGTATCAAAATAAAATAAAGGGTGGTTTTTTTTCTAGTTTTAAATGTCATTCCTGTATTTGCCCCACTTTTTTGGTGAGATGGTTTTGTGGTCTGTCTTCCATGCAAGGAATTAGGAGTTAGCCCTAATGATTAGGTGCCTACCAAAATACGCTTCTGAACTTTCATAGGTTATACAGTTTTGAAGCCTTAGAGAAATATATGTTTTCTTCAGTGTAAGCCACTAAAGGGAATCATAAAATTGATGTTTTTCTACAGGCTCTTTCAGAATGTATTGACACTGTGGTTGATGGCCTGCATTACTGATGGTTTGTAAGTAAGACTTGCCACAATAGTTGATTATATACACAGTTCATTTTGCAAAACTACTTAAAGGCTTTTGGTTGGTAAAAGTGTTATAAAGTATTCCTAAAAATACTTAATTAGAGGGTCTACCAATACAAAGAGGCAAGTTAAGGAGTTCCATTGATCCAGAGCCCTGCATCCTGCGAGGACTGACTTCTCTCTGGTTGTTTCATCGCATAAATAGATTATTCCTAGAAAAATCAGAGAATCACTGAATGAGACAACACGGCATGTAATTATGCCGATTAACTAAGGAGTTGCCATTTTTCTATCCCTACTGTGAGTAATAATAAATTCAGAATGAGGCCAGAATCTTAGAACTAACGGAGTCTTTTTCTTTCACTTAAAATGAATTAAATTTAAGAAGATTTAACCTAACATTTAGAATTTTTGTTCTCTGTTGGTGTTTTTCTCCTATGTGCCGTTATCTGTTCCATTTTGACAGAGGCAGGGACTAGTGTGAAGGGTGTTGAGGAGGCTGGAGTACAAATAACTGAGTAAAACAAAATTGGAATTAAGAAAAAGATAAATCAAAGAACCAGAACATTTGAGTGGTGAAGAACTAAAAGAATAAAATAAAATAAAAAGCCTGCCCTTACAGACCTTATATTCCAGCAGAATGAGGCAGAAAGTAAGCAATAGACATAATAAAAAAGTAAATTAAATTGAATGCTTTAAGATGATAAGTGTTAAGAAAGAAAGAAAGGTAAACCTAGAAAGAAATTGGAGAGATTTGCAGTTTAAGTGCGTTTTATAAAGATTAAGAGAAAACAACACTTAGCTTCAAATCTTGAGGTAGAGATAGGGGAGTTACAAGAAAGGTCCTGACAAAAGAGCCTTAAGAAATTGTTGGATGAGCCCTTGCTCTTACATAAATAAGGAGCAAAATCAGCATTCTTTTCCCTCCTCTTGCCTTCCCTTCACCCATCCAGCAAATGTTGGCAACCAACTTCAGTTCTGTGTACAAACAATGTTGAAATGGTACAAGCATATCAGGGAAGATCCACTTTTTATATAGTTATTTTAAAAAACATATAGGCACATACAAGAAACCTTGTGTCCAGCTCACTGCAAAGCATTGTACTATCTCTTTTCCCATACAATACTTACACACATCTGCATTCTATGGATATTTCTCCTTGAACACAAGCCTCTGTGTTATACATTTCTGTATCTTACTCAAGGATTACTTGTGGACTGAATAAATGAATTAACTCATTCATTTTATTCATTGTTGAACACTGAACTTAGCCAAAGGGGAAGGAAAAAAATACTTGTTCTAGTATGCTCCAAAGGAGGCAACAGTCAAGTTCAATTTAGAGAAATTCAAAGGTTGTTTTTTTCCCCATAAATTTTAAAACAGAAAGAAAAGTCATTGAAAGAAAGTTTTTCCTTCCTTTTGTACTAATAGCATGACTGGTTGAAATTTATTATTCCTCTTGCTTCATGAACACACAACCTATCCAGTTCTGTATAGTCTGTGTGTGTGGAGAGGAGAGGGAGGCGGGTGGTTATGTAGAAGAGTCCTTGTAGAAAGATTTTGAGATACTTTTTGATAGTAAAATGGCCACTTTTATGGTATAAAAATTACCACAACTTCAATTAAAATTTACAAATTAGGTTTTGAGAATCTGGTTCAATGTGTATAACAATATAATTTACTGTTCTTTCAACAATAAAAAGAACCTTGATGTTGGCAAGTAATCTTATAATATACTAGGGGCCCAGTGCACAAAAATTGTGCACTCGGGAGGTCCCTCAGCCTGGCCTGTGTCCTCTTGCAATCTGGGACCCCTCTGGGGATGTCCACCTGCTGGTGTGCCTGGTCAGCCTGGGTGAGGGGCTGATGGCTGTTTGCAGGCTGGCCAAGCCCCCCGGTGGGATCCCTCACCCCATTGGGGTGTGGCCAGCCTGGGTGCAGGTCTGAGGGCCATTTTCAGGCTTTCAGGCTGCCCACAGCTCCTATTGACCCAATGTCCCAGCAAGGCTGGCTGGAAGCAGGTTTCTGGAGTTTATTTATCTTCTATAATTGATACACTGTTCCTTTAAGCCAAGGCCTATGCAGGTAACGAAGCCTCCTGTCTGCTTCAGCTCCATGGCTTCTATAATTGAAAGAATGTTGCCTTAGTAGACGTGCCCAGCCAGCCTAGGCAGAGTTTCCTCCATCGCTGGCGCAACATAAGCCTGCTGTTTGCTTCAGCTCCAAGGCTTCTATAATTGAAAGAATGTTGCAAATATGTTGCCTGGAGCACAGAGAGGCCCAGCCGGCCGGCAGACAGTTTACTACTGGTGCAATGGAAGCCTGCTGTTTCCTCTAGCTCCATGACTGCCAGCCTCCATCTTGGCTGGGTTAATTTGCATACAGCTGCTCTGATTGGCTGGTGGGCATGGCTTAGGCATCCCGTAGAAATGGTCAATTTCAATATTACTCTTTTATTAGGTTAGATTTTAACTTTACATTACTGTTAACAATAAAAATAGCTAATATTTACTGAATTATTGTGTATTATTCATGATCTTCAACCATTTACATATATCATTTCATTTAAATTTTAAAAACAAACTGATAAAGTAGATATTAATTTTCTTATTTTAAAAATGAGGAAACTGAGAGGCAGAAGATTGTCCATGATTATAAGCTAGTAAATAGAACATTTGGGACTTCCAACACTGATCTTTATTGTTCTAAATTACATTCTTTAAACATTGGTATATATTATACCTACCTTACTTAAAAACTGAGGAAATGGTAGATGTTTGAAGGATCACCTGAGGAGGTTTTGAGATGCCTTTGAGACGTTAGAAGTGGAAAGGAATTGCATAGTTTATAGCATACTCTCAATTTTCTATTCTCTAGTAGTGGCAATATGAAAATAATGATTGACTTTTGTTCCTTTAGCAATCAGAATGGAAACTTTGCTCTTCATTGAATCTCTAATGGAACTGAAGAAAGTGAGATTTTCTTTTTAAGGGCACATTTGTATTATTTCTTTTAAAGATTTACCAAAGGAAGATATGGTGCCTTGGAAATGTTTAGACTTAAATCACTTAATTTTTCTTCAAAACAATTCATGTTGACTAATCCCTAATTTCTAGTAACCTCATAAGGTTAACAATACTGTTCTACCTAGCTTGGCAACTTTTAGGTAGCAAAACTCAGGATATTCCTAAGGAGTCAAGACAGAAATGAAAAATGTATGGAGTGTTTTCAATCTCTAAATTGAGTTTATTTAAATTGTTAAATGTACCCTAAAATATATCAAATGTGATAGTATGTCTATGATATACAGCAGTTCGTTTTTTCTTTAAAGATTCAAAGACATTAGAGACGATCCTGCCTCCAGGATCAAGCGAACAGGTAGTTCACACAGTGGGTTGCTCTGTCAAAAGTGGCCCTCGGTGGTTTGTCTTAGAATCCACCCATGCTTAGGTTCTTGTTGCTCTGTCAGTCTAACCTTCACTTACCTGCTCTCTCCTGATGCAGGACTGCCAGTGGTTAGCACACTCCCTGAGAAGGAAATATTTAAGAAAGTCCCAGTTGGCACAGAATTTTGTCACCATTTTCGTTGTACCAGTTGCATTGTCTTCTTTAATAGTCCTCATCCCCTTTCCACAGTTCCCCAGGATACGCAGACCTATTGGGATAGGAGACCACCCAGACTCTGACAGGAGGAAGATTTTTGTAGACATTTTACTAATTTTCTTTCATCTCTGACACTTCTATTATAGAGAAAGGGCAATGTAATGTAAGATATTTGTCATCTCTTAAACATTTAATATTGAAAAAGAGAATTCTCTTGGCTAATTTTAAAGGCTACTCTTTTCTTGAGTATCTGATCAGCGTAAGAGCCAGCTCTTCTGGCCAATGCTGGGCTTTAGTAGTTTCTTAAATATTACCTGTGACTGATTTGTCTGTCCCATCCATGACTCTTCAATTGCAAGTAGCTCATCCATGCATAGTCATTTAGAGAACACACAAAAGCCAGCACCAGGCAGTAGGCAAGTATTTAACCACAACCTTCTTCTATGTGCCTCCTTAATTCCCGCTCTTCTGTTTGCCTTGCGTTCTTATGCTGACTTCTACCTCCTTGTTGTCGTTATTGCTGTCTATATTTGTTGGAAACTGATTGTTTTGATGCTGGAAACCGATTGTTTTTAACCTACCTTGGTTGCTCTGAAAGGTCAGAGCTATGCACCCATTGTTTAAGTTGAAACATTGTTAATTACAGCAAATCCCCACCTGTTAATTACATGTAAAATTCTTGCTTGGAATTTCCTGCCTAAGGATATGGTTGTTTTCTCAGAGACTCAGTAAAAGGCTGGTGAGACCCAGGCATCAATGGGCAGTCTATCCTGGGAGAGGAAGGCTCCACACCTGGTCCCCCAGTTTCCAAATTGATTCTCTTCTAGTCTCTCTCTCTTCATTTTGTGTGCAGTCTCCTTCAGAACTCAAACCCTGAACAGGAATCCTGAACCGCGCTGGACGTGTTAGAGGCTCCAACATGTATTGTTTTTCAAAATTGAAAGATAATATACATAGAAAAAAGAGCATAGAGTACACTAATTATAAGTGTATTATAATATACTTATACTAATAAATGCTAAAATTAAAATACTTATAAATATTAAGGGATTGAGATTTGTTTTACCCCCGACTCTTGGATATTTTATATACCCCATTCCCATCCTCAGAACTCTGCCTCACTCTTCATTTTGATATCTTGCATGGACTTTTATGGCCCATAAACTTCAGCCTCCCTCATCCCTTCCTATCTTGATTTGGCTTTAAGCATTCTCTTGGATTAATTTCACTTGCAGCTTCCAATGAACCACTACTATGACCTCTCAATCAGAGGAGAACAATTTGCTCTAAATATGTTGCAAGCAAATTTTAACATTGGGCATTTATAAGTATGTATGGCTAACTGTAATATCATTTTCTTTTAAATGGATGCCCATGTAATTTTGGGTAATTCCTATAAACAAATGTGTCAGACATACCTGGTCTTCCTACCACCACAATACCATCATGCACATATACCCAGAAAGCAAAGGGAATCATTCACTTTCTCAAGGATGATTTCTGAGGTTCCAGAGGATACTGGTTTCTCTTTGGACAATTGTAGTGTAGAGCTCGCCTCACTCTCCATAGTGTTTTTAATTGGCCCTTACACTTTTATCATTTCAGACATAGAAAAGTCTTATTTTGTTCCAGCTCAGTTTTGGTTTTACCTGGCTGAAACTATGTGGAGTACTTTCTTGTTTTGAACATTGGTATGTGCAAAAGAAGCTAATATATTAAAACTAGTGGCCCAGTGCACAAAATTCATGCACATTAAAAGGGAATTACTTAGAGGAAGTATTTTAATATTGCTATTTGCCCTTTCTCTATAGTAGAAGTGTCAGAGATGAAAGAAAATTAGTAAAATGTCTACAAAAATCTTCCTCCTGTCAGAGTCTGGGGCATGCCGCAGGACCCAGAGTCAAGTTCCTACCCACCAATGTGCACCTCAAAATCGCAGACCTGGCCGCCCCCACCCCATTGGGCAAGATCTAGACTTGGCCGACCCAACCCCCGTCAGTTCTCCTGTCCCACTGCCGGGCAGGGGGCACAGCCTCAGGTCTCCTGTCAAGCCCTGCCAGGTGAGAGGCACAGCCTCAGGTCCCACATCAAGCCCCACTGGGCTGGGGTGGAAGGGTGCAGCCTCAGGTCCCCCAGCACACCCTCAGGTCCCAGCACTGGGGCAGGGGTGCAGCCTGAGGTCCCCCATCAAACCTTACCAGGCAGGAGGCACAGCTTCAGGTCCCTGCTGATGACTCATTATGGCTCCTTACAGAAACCCTGCCTCCACTGTGGGCACAGCCATCTTGTGATGGTGTGACAGAGTAAGGGTCAATTTGCATATTACCTCTTTATTATATAGGATGTACTGCCTGCATATGGGAAATGCTTAATTAACTGGCAGTTAAGGGAGTTGCTGTGCAGGATTTTCCAAAAGTGTATCTTCTTTATTGGAAGTCTCATGTAAATAATACTTGTGTGTTTTTATAATTGTCTTAGTTTATCTTCGTTAAGCACTTACTGAAATACAGCAAATTCTACATTTTGTAGACTTCGATTTAATGGATTTAGGATTTAACGGACAATATTTCTGGTCTGAATGTCAGATGCCAAAATTAACTCTTATTTTTAAAATGCTTTTAACCAAGATTTGCTTATAATTAAACTAACAGGTTTTTTGTTTTTTGTTTTTTTGTTATTAATTCAGTTATTTCTGACAAATTTTAGCGAATAGGCCACATGTTTGGGGAAAAAAAACTTTAGTAATTCTGCCAATATAAATAAACATTATGTATCTACAACTATAAATATTTAAATCTAAGAGTTACAGCTTTTAAATAATGTTCAGCAAATAATCAGCACGTGACTGCACCTCATCCAGGGCAGGTATTGGCTCTTTTGTTGCGTGGCCTGACTTTCAGAAGCAGTTTTGCAGGGTTTGGGCTGATCTTGAGCATGCCCTAAGCCATGCCGCAGTCATGTGCATTCGTTTACTCACGATGACAGGTGAATGCACGAATTTACTAGAGCTATTGAGTATAAACTCAAAATTATGTACATACGGTAAACAACCCTTGTAACCCTAACCTTAAAATATGGACAAATGGAAAAGAATTAATTTAATAGTAAATCAAAAATTAGAAGTCATACAAAAGTTGGAAACGGAAGTGTCTGTGTCTTGTATATGTGAGCAATATGCCATAAAAACAAGTTGTATTAGACATTTATAAAAATCAAAGACAAAATTTTAAACTTTGCATTTTTATGTGGTGTAGGTGCAAACAGCAATTCCAGAAAACATGAAATTGGCACATGAAACTTCAGGTAAAGATTATTGAGATGGCACACCCAGCCAAGTTCTTGTGGGGTTCCAGTTTGGGCAGCTGAATGGAAATCTGCAGCAATTAAATTAGCACATCATATGAGCACACCCTTCAAAGCAAGTGATTAACAGCTTTGATACTGTTGCAAAAGACACAGAATTATGAACAAAAGAATTTACAGTAAAGCTTCAAGTGCTCCAACAGAAGATTTTGAATCACTTAGGCAAAAATTAATAGAATGTATAAATAATGAAAAGCTAGTACAGTCTCAGATTTACAATGCTGATGAAACTGGTTTGTTCTGGCATTCTGTGCCTGAAAACATAACAAGCTTCCAAATACGAAAAATCGACACCTGGAAGAAAAATCAGCAAAGACAGGTTCATGCCGATGGATTGCATAAACCAACACCTGTAGTTGTTGGCAAACTCATAAACCTAGAGTTTTAAAGAATATAATGAGTCATTTGCCCATTTTGTATTATAACTCTAAGAAGGCGTGGTTCAACTCGAACGTTTTCTGAGACTGTTTTTTTTTTTTAAATTTGTACCTAAAGTCGGGAAATTTCAAGGTGAGGAACTTGGAATACCACTGGAAGATGCATGATGTGTATTGCTTTTAGCCAGTGCTCCTGCTCATCCATTTGAAATATTTTATGTTCAGAAGATGGCAAATTTAGTTTGCCAAAAAGTACAATATCACTGACCCAGCCCTTGGACCAGGGGGTAATTCTGACAACCAAAATTATATGCCACAAAAAGTTTTTTAAGGAAGAAATGGTTATATTGCAGGATGAAGATAATAAAGAAGACACAAGAGAACAGCATACCTTACAAAACTTAAAGAGTTACAGTTTAAAATTGGCAATTTTTAATTTTGCTGTAGCATGAAAAGAAGTGGAAGTGCAAACATTAAAAAATGGTTGGAAGAATTTGCTTGATGACGAAGATGCAGACTTGGATTTAGAAGAGCTAGAGGTTACTGATTATGGTAGAGCAATACAGAATATTGGTGGAGGAGTAGCTGAGGAAGATATTGTACAGTGGTTAGAAGATGAAGGTGACCCTGGCTATCACATCATGACTGGAAGTGAAATAGCAGATGAGGCGATGATCTTGGAAGATGGGAATGGGAGTGAAGATAATGAGGAAGAAGAAACAACTTGCCCCCAAATAAAATTATCAGTGATTAGATTGCATCTCCACGATCTAATAAGTGATGGACCATTCATCAGATAACAAAACTCAGCTTTCTTACACCCATTTTGGTTATTTTAAGGAGTTAATTATAAAAACAAACATCAGACTTCAAAAGTTCAAACAAAACTTGATGGTTTTCCCAAAGTAGAATTACCTAAGTGCCTCAGTATCAAACATTAATGTCACACCACAAGGGTAGTGTGGATATATCATCACTTAAAGATAATTAAATAGGAAAATTTTTTGTTTTTATAAAATTGAAATGTTTTTTGAAGAACATTGTTTATTTGTTCAGTTAAATATAATTAAAGTGTATTTTCATTAAAATGTTTGCTTATTTCAATTTAGATCACATACTTATTGTAGTCTCAAAATTACAGGGAGTACATAAGCAATAATACATATAGAAAACTTTTTCATGAAATTAACCATCTGATAGGCACTTAATTTTAATTATACAAATATGTCTACATAAGTAAAAAACAGGTAAATTAACTACTTTGTCAATCTTTTTAACATACGCATTTGGAAAACCTACTTTATTAAAAATTCAGCTTTAAGGGATACCCCTTTGTCCGAATTAGTCCATTATATCGAGGTTTTACTGTATAGCAATTTTACTATCACAAATCTTCAATCTGAACACATTGTCATCCAATCTTTCAAGTGAGTTCAGAAAAGTATTTACTTACAATCATAATTCACAAAAACAATTAAAATTGACATAAAATAAAATTTTTATCACTTTTATATGTAGAAAGAATTGAGGCTGAAAGTTAAGGTGAATATAGGTTCAAGTGTAGTTTTGTAAAGTAATATTGCAATTGTGAAATCTATATTTTAACCAACCTCAGAGAGGTAATTATATAATCAATATCTTAAGTTGTTTCTAGACTATTAACTAGCAAAATAGATCTAGATGATAGGCTAAATCAACTGGTTTCTTCCTCTATAAATTGAAGTTAAAGCCTATATTCAAAAGCAAGAATATAAAAACCTAAGACTCTTTTAGGAAATTAAATAATATTGGTTAAAAACAGTAGTATGTGGCCTGGACAGTGAGAGTCAATGGTTGAGCATCGACCTATGAACCAGGAGGTTATGGTTCAATTCCCCTTCAGGGCACATGCCTAGTTTGTGGGCTCAATCCTCAGTGTGTGGTGTGCAGGAGGCAGTCGTAAAATGATTCTCTCTCATCATTGATGCTTCTATCGCTCTCTCCCTCTCCTTTCCTCTCTGAAATCAATAAAAATATATTTAAAAAATAAAAACATTAGTATCTGGTCATTTCTCCTACCTGGAGCCATCTTCTTGTCTGACTTTTATTATTTTTAATATGAGATGACACTAATAATCTCTATATACCACTTTCTGCTAAATGATTGCAAAAAAATTTTTAGCGTATGTCTAAACATGTCCAGCACAGAGAATTTTTTAAAAATACCACAATCTACATCTGGAATACTTTTCCATTGTTAAGTAGATTTCTTAAATTAAATTGCAAATCCAGATAGCAAACATATAACAGCACTTGAAACTTTCCAATGTGCCTTATAAGCCAAGATTACTACAGTTAACATACAAGTTTTTCAAAATTATTTCTGAAGGTTTGTCTTTTTCTCTTTTAATCTTTATGCCCATAACTCTTTGATGAAGGATTTAGAATATCCTGGGCAAGCTTCTCATGGTTTATGTGTATTAATAATGCACATATGCAATGTGCATACACACTGACACAAGCACCTATTAACCTCGTAAGATTAAACAACTAAAGATACTGATTGGCCAAACACTTTATGCAACGCAGCGATTTTCAACCAGTGTGCTGCAAGAATTTTAAAATATGCAATATCTGACTATTTAGTTAGGGGCACTGACCTCTTTTCCTTTACATCATTGATTTTCAACCTTTTTCATCTCATGACACACATAAACTAATTACTAAAATACTGTGGTACACCGGTTGAAAGTTGCTGCCTTAATTGTCAAATAAAAAGGTGACAACAGCCACACAACAATAGCCATCCAGTGTGAATGCTCTATTCTGAACCATAAATATATAGGTCATGTAATAGAGCTGCCTCTCATTGGTCATGCTGCATAATAAAGTTGCATCTGATTGGTTGATTCTTGGTACCAGAAATAAACAAATTTTTAGGAATCTGATAATTTTAAAAGTCACTTTGAAGCAAAAAGTGTAAGTAATTACTCTTGTTATTTGTTTGTAAACCAAACAAAATGATACCTCTTTTTTTGTCAGATTAGCAAGAAATATATTTTTTGGCATGCCACAGAATTTTAGTAATTAGTTTATATGTTCCATGAGATGAAACGGTTGAAAATCACTGATCTAACACAACAAATAAGTACCAGACCTTGTCAGTTCTGATTTAACATAAGCATAACTTGGGGAATTTTTAAAAAAACGATGTTAAAGTCCTACTTCTGACCAACTAAACTAGAAGATCTGCAAGGAATGATCAGATATTTGTACGTTTTAAAGGTTCTTTGGGCAATTGTAAAGTAGAGCCAGCTTGAGAACCACTGAATTAAATTAAGAAAAAAAATTGTTTTAAATAAGCTACTTCTAATTTTGATATTGCATCCTTCTAGGAAAAACAAGTGAAAAACTAGTGAAATGCTTTATTAGAATATATTATACAGATACATCACCTTTAAATGTTTAATTAGAAATGTATTAGTTTTCTAAAAGCCATACAATTTCACATATATTAAGTAATGTCACTGCATACTGAATTTCTTTAAGTGCAAAGGCTGTCTCTTTATTGTGACAAGTAGTACTTAGTCTGTCTAATTTTCTTAATTAAATAATTCTTAGTTACTTTCATCTGGTTCTACAGAGTAACACAGCAACAAATTAAAAAATACGAACGACAAAAAAGCATTTTCTTCAACTTAGTTATTCATAACCACACATTTATTCATCTTTCTCCCTATAATTTATTATTTCTTAATTTCAAAACCATAAATGGGGCTAGGAGTTCAAATGATTGTGGTCTTTGTGTTCACTGTAAATTTATTGTCATTACTAGCAACTTGGAATGCCATTTGTAGAAAATAATCTATTGCTGTGACATGCATGATTATCAAACAACATATACAAAATGTAGATATTCTAAATTGTTAAATAAGAAAATGAAATAACCAAACATCAGTGGAATTATTTTATTAGCGTATTGGAGCAAATGAAATAAAGTCTGACAACAACGATCTTTCAGCTTCTTTGTGAAAGATTCAGGGTAATCAGCATCCTGTAGCTCTTGATCCTTTCATTATCCCGATTCTTATTCCTTGTTAATACTTCAAGAAATGCCAGAATAGTGGGCACTTCCTAGATAACTGTACATTTGGATTGAACACTTTAAAATCTTAAATATAAAATGTGATTAATATGGTAAACCACTCTGTAGTTTCAGGCATTTCAAATATACCTTGTAAAAAATTCAAAGTGTCATCATAAAATTTGTGTCATTGATTACATTACTTTAAAAAGTTCAAAATATTCTTGATTTATAACCAGTTAATTTTCCAAATTCAAAATGGTTTTGAATTTTATTTCCCTTCCTAATATAAGTTAAATACTGTGAGAAAATAATAAATAACTATGCTAAAAATGCCAAATTGCCAACATATTAAATATACTTCATTGCAATAGCAAACATATAAACCTGTATTATATGTAAATACAGGTTTAAAGTAACACCGGTCATCAGATTTGTCTTAGATTTCTATATCATTCTTGTTTTCAAATCTGTAATGTGAATATGATTACTGCTTCATTAGTTTCTTAAAATCCTACAATTATGCTATAAAACAAGAATGTTTTAACTGAGTCTATCTTTCAAAATACAATGAAGCCGGTTAATACTGACATAGTCAAACAGCAAAAGGTCGGAAGTAAAATTCTGAATATACTTAATAAACTCAAGAACTTTTTATATGTTCTTAATTCATAACATCTATGTCCATAAGGCATTTGTGTACCACTGGATATACACTATGTAAGCAGTTATATGAAACTGTTCTGATGGTGAACTGCGCTCACTTCATCGAAAACACCCTGTATTGTGTAAAACAGTAGTGTGTTTTAGCTAACTTGAGAAGGCTGTGTGTCTACTTTGGTATTTCAGATAGTTTTATTTTTACATTCCTTGGTTGCAGAAGGCATTTGTTAGCAGTTCTGATTATCTTTCAGATCTTCAAAATCATAAGCACAAAATCTTCAATATAGTTATAAAGCATACCTAGCTGTAGCTCCTGAAATTCAGGAGTATGAGTTTCTAGTTAGTTAGCAGGAACTTAAAAAAATAAACTGGCTAAGTTTCAAATTCACTGAAAAGTTTTCAGCTATTCTAATTTTACTGACAATAATTTATTAATTTTGAAAGGAAGGATGAGTGCGCCCCTCAAAAATAAAATGCAATCTACTAATTGTGAAACTTTCTGGGATTTCCAAGTAAGCAGGTTTTTCAATTAATTTACATCTTCCAAAATCCTGATTACCGTAAAAGATGTCTATGCTAAGAATTAAACCTCTCATACTATAGTCACAGAAAATACTTGCTGGTATGTTAGATACCCACAGAAATGTTGTTAGGTGTCTAAAAACAGCTTTTTAAATCTAGGAGTATTGCAGAGCTGACCTTAACTGGAAAGAAACTATGAGATAACTCTCTCCTGCTAAGAAACCTGCATATAGGTGGGATTTCCCATTATTCAGAGAGTGTGATGAATACTTACTCATAGCACCTCTCTCCCCAGACATTCTAATTTGGAGCATAAGATAATTTTTAAAGGAAAAGGCATTGACATAGCAATCAATGCTGACCAAAAAGTAATGTAAATTAGATTTTAATAAAATTTAAAATCAGTTTTCCTCTGTAAAAGACTAATGAATGACTAATATAGAAAGATTAAAAATGGTAAAATTTCAGATTTGGCCATCTATCTTTTTATATATATATTTGTAAAACAGAAATACCGGAGAACAGATTCTTAATATAAAAGAATAGCGAAAGCAAAAGTTAATCCACTTTTTTATATCACTAGTTTGAAAATTGAACTTAAGCAAGACTCTGACCAGACGAGTCAGAAAGGTAATCAACAGCCATGTGTGCGTGTCCAAAAGGAACATCGGGACACTCTAGGCATCTGGTGACGTTTCTTACAGTTGACTTGTAAAATCAGCAAATGGAATGTGCTTTTGAGTAAGTGCTGGATGATTTAAAAGCCATTTAGAATGACTGTGCAGCGGTCTGGGCGCTCACTTCTTTTAACAGTGGTGTTTCTGAGAAGGCTGGGGTTTCCTAGACCGCGGCGTGCGGCAGGAGGTCCCGGAGTGGGCGCCTGCCCGGGCTTTGTGGCCGCCGCACGAGGTCCCTCCGAGCTCCGCTCCGGCTGCGCGCGGCGGGGTCGGGGCGGACCGCGTCCTGCAGCTGCGAGCCCTCGGCCGGGCGTGCGTGCGGGGCTGCGCGCCGCCGGGCGGAGGAAGCGCCTTTCGGCGCTGGAGGCATCCATCACTCCCGTGCGATGCGCCCGTCTCCATCTAGAACGATCTTGGCGCTCGGGGCTCCCTCTCCCACGTGAGGGTAAGTCACTGCGCTCTACTTCTCGTTGGCCCCTGAGGGCGCGAAGCGGAGCCCTAGGTGCCACCCAGACCCCCCCAGAGCGAGGAAAGTAACAGACGGGAGTCGCACCGCGGACGCGCCAAGTCCCCGGGAGAAGGGGCTCTCGGGGAGCCGCGGGAAGCGTGCGCTCGCCGGCGGGCGCAGGGCGGCTCGGGCGCGCGGGGAGCTGCTCGCGCGCAGGGCCGGCTCGCGGAGGGCGTGGCGGGGGCGTGGCGCGAGGTGTCCGGCCGGGCGCTCCGCGCGGCGCGGCGGCGGCGGGGGGCGGGCGGCGGGGGCAGCGCGGCCCGAGGGAGGCGGCGCGGCGCCGCGAGCTGCTCTCGGCTCCCGCTCTGCCGACCGCCTGGCCCGAGCTGCCGTGGGCGGGGCCTGCGGTGATTGGCGGGCGGGCGGGGAGGTCGGAAGTACTTTGTTTTTTATGCTAATGAGGGAGTGGGGCTTGTCCGTATTTACGTTGAGGCGGGAGCCGCCGCCCTTCATTCACCCACATGGTCCTTCGAGGTGCCGCCGCCGCCGCCGCCGCCCGGCCCGCGCCTTCGCGCCACTTCGCGCCCTCGGGCGAGGCCGGGGGTGGGGGGGTGGGGACGGCCTCGGCCGCGCGGCCGAGCCTCGCGCCCCTCGCCGAGCCCCTCCGCGGGCTGGACCGGCCGGCCGGCCGCACCCCCGGCCTAGGGCCTCGGGTCGTAGTAAAGCGGAGGCGGGCGGGGAAGGCGGGCGCCGGAGCCCCGGGCGGGCGAGGCGAAGATGGTGGCGGCGACTTCTCCCGGTGAGTCCTCCCGCCCGGCCGCCGAGTGAGGGAAACCTGTTGTGTGCAGCCCGGTCCGGAGGGCGGACGGGTGGGGCGGCGGGCCCGGGGCAGCGTGGCGGCGGCGTGGCCGGGCGGGTCTCGGGCCGTTGGCCGCCCCGGTGTGTGGCAGCCGCGACCCGCTGCCCCGAGCAGCACGCGGCGGGCGGAGGGGCACGGCGAGGCCGGGCGGGGAGGGCGGAGGCGGCGGCGTGCGCGCGGGGGCCGCGCCCGGGACCCGCAGAGACCCTCCCCGGGCCGCCCCGGCGGGCGGGGGGCGCGCGGCGCACACAATGGCCCCTCGGCCAGGGCCCCGCCGGGTTCGGGGTGCGCGCGCGGCGCGGGGCGCCCGGGAGCGGAAAGTTTCTCCCGGGGGCGAGAGTTAAAGCGCCCGCAGAACAAAGCGGCAGCCCACATGGGGCAGGCCGCGGCGGGAGGGGGCGCGCCCACGAGGGACCTGCGCCGGCGGGCGGGCGGGAGCCGGGGCCCCCAAACTTTGTGCGCGCGAGGGTGGGCCGAGGGCGCGGGAGCTCCGGGCGGCGCGGCCTGGGCGCCACCCCCACGCCGCGTGGGCTTTGTTACCCCGCGTGGGCAGCCCCCCCACCCCCCGCGGGACTCGCAACTTCCGCGGCCGCGGAGCAGGCCCGCGCCGGCCTCGGTTACGGCTTGGAGCCGCCTTGGCTCGCCCGCGGGCCCGGGAGCGCGGCGACGGAGGGTCGGGGCGGCTCGGCGGGAGCCACGGCCGCGCCGCCATGTTCCTGCGGGGCGGGCTGCGCGGGGCGAGGGCGGGGGACATGGCGGCGACTGCGCGCCGCCGCCGATTGTTCCCGGCTTAGGCCTCGGGCCGCGTGCGACGGGCACCGCAGTCGCGGAGCCTCCGCCCCTCTGGGCCGGGCTGTGGGGGGGGAGGTCCGGGGGACACAAAGGAGGGGCGGTGCGCCCGCGTCCTCGCCGCGTTCGGGCCTCGGCGCCGCCGGTCGCCGCGCGGCTGCCGCCGGGAAACGGTTTGGGGGGCGGGGGTTGCCGCGTCCGGCAGGACTCGAGCCTGACCCGCCGCCCCCTGGCGGCCGTGCGGGGAACCGCGGCCGCGCGCCCCCTTGTGCGACATGTGCTGCCGGCCTGAGCTCCGGGCGCGTGGCGGGCACTTTGCAGTCTCCGGTGTTGGTGCCGCCTTTTCTGTTCCTGCACGGGAGCCGAGGACGGGCACTGGCGAGGGGCAGGCCCGCCTGAGCAGCATCGCCACGAGGGAGAATGAGCCTCACGCCGCCCCGACCAGTCGTCGGGGCAACAACTCTTTATCCCGGCTGGCAGCCACGAGGTCTGGCATGGGGGAGGGGTGGGGAAGAATAGTCCCCTTCGCCGCTGTTGCCTCCGGTTGGAGCTGTGCGGCAGAGGTGAAGGCTGCTGTCGATCCTACTGCAGTCTCTCAGGAGCTTGTAGAATAAGATGTGACTCTAATACTTGCGGATTTTTCAACTTTATTACCTTAGCGAATTTTCACCCATACATTGTTGGTCTTTCAAACTCCACCAAGTATTGCTTGGCTATCTTAGGTTTTTTTAATGAATAATTGACATAAAGGGGTTGGAAAAGAACAAATTTAAATAATGGGTTTGGACAGTGGTAGTAAATTGATGTTTTTTTCCCTTTTTCCCATCGCAGTCATTCTTACACGTGGACCTAACTGCACCAAGAGCTTTTCCAAAGGATCGTTGCTGAAAAGCAAGTTTTCGAAGTGGGTGAGTGTATTCTAGTTTTCTTTAACTTCCTTTAAAAATAACTTTCCCTTGACTTTAATATGAATAATTAAGATGGAGTTGGGATTTTCAAAGGATGAAACGGGTAGTTTGTCCATTTACGTTTTCTAGAAAATTAACTTTGTGGGTCAGCTAATTTTTAAGTTAGTAAAAGTACAATCCCAGACATCTTTATACATCTTTTTGGAAACTGATGGCAAAGTTTACAAATGTAATTTTAGAACTGCTTTAAATTGGATGATAAAATATAATCTGTGGTGTTCCCAAGATTTAAAAATAATTTAAGTGTGATATATATAAGATTGACCAGTACACTGGAAGTATAGGCTGAACAGTAACCTTTATTAATTAGTTTACCAAATGATTCCTAATTGGAAGCAGAAGAAAAGATGTTTTTCCACGTGGATGTGAAGATTTTCTCTAAAAGGTACATGAGTCAAATTATATTTTCATTTCTTTGCAATCTGATTTTGATTTCTGTAAGTATGCCTTTGGGAATGGAAGGTGTAAAGCAAGAGCCACCACTTTCTTTTACAGTATTAGAATGATGATTATGATTGTCTTGTGAAAAAATAGTTCTCAATTTTTAAAGTCAAAATGTGCTTCTGAATGGAATTCCACGGGTTTAAGGTAATTGAGCTTGGTTTCTCTTCCCCATTAGGGATTGTGCTAAATTGTGTGTATGTGTTATAGCCTGTAAGAGTTTGAGGTGTTATTCTAATTATTTATTTAAAATTCAGCAGGAGTAACGAGAACATCACCTTGTAAAACTGAAGATTGTGACCAGTCAGAGTAATGTCAAAGTGCTTACAGTGCAGGTAGTGATATGTGCATCTACTGCAGTGAAGGCACTTGTAGCATTATGGTGACAGCTGCCTCGGGGAGCCATTGGTGGGCTTTACAGCGCAGGGCCTGCTGGTGTTGAGTGCTTTTTGTTCTAAGGTGCATCTAGTGCAGATAGTGAAGTAGATTAGCATCTACTGCCCTAAGTGCTCCTTCTGGCATAAGAAGTTATGTTTTCATCCAAGCCAAGCCAAGCAAGTATATAGGTGTTTTAATGCTTTTTGTTTGCAGTCCTCTGTTAGTTTTGCATAGTTGCACTACAAGAGGAATGTAGTTGTGCAAATCTATGCAAAACTGATGGTGGCCTGCTATTTCCTTCAAGTAATTTTTACTAATTTTGTGTACTTTTATTGTGTCGATGTAGAATCCGCCTGGTGTCTGATGTGACAGCTTCTGTAGCACTAAAGTGCTTATAGTGCAGGTAGTGTTTAGTCATCTACTGCATTATGAGCACTTAAAGTACTGCTAGCTGTAGAACTCCAGCCTCGGCCTGTCACCCAGTCAAACTGTCCAGTTACTGAACACTGTTCTATGGTTAGTTTTGCAGGTTTGCATCCAGCTGTGTGATATTCTGCTGTGCAAATCCATGCAAAACTGACTGTGGTAGTGAAAAGTCTGTAGAAAAGTAAGGGAAAATCAAACCCCTTTCTACACAGGTTGGGATCAGTTGCAATGCTGTGTTTCTGTATGGTATTGCACTTGTCCCGGCCTGTTGAGTTTGGTGGGGATTGTGACCAGAAGATTTTGAAAATTAAATATTACTGAAGATTCACCTTCCGCTTTTAAATATTACAGAGATAAAAAGTACTAAAAATACCATTGCCATTTTAATTTGTCGGTGTGACGTTTATATATGTAACTTTCATCAAACGAATTTCGTATTTTTGTACTGAAACATTTTACTACTAGAATTGCATGTCAGATTTTACTGTTAATACTTTTAGTCTTGTTATTTAGCTATTAAGCATTCTATTATGATTGTAAAGGTTATTTAGTTTGATAAATGCATGATAATCTGTAAAATTAAGATACGCTTTTTTGCTTTCTTAATATTTTATCTTAAAATTTAATAAACATGTTACTTGTACACCACTCAAGTTTTTAAATTTAGTAAAAATTTCATTTCGTTTAAAGCAGTGCATAAAGGGAGCTGTTTAAGCATGGAACTTAGATTTGTGCAGGAGGCTCTTTTTTCTAGTAAACAAATATTTTACCAATATTACCAGTTCATGATAAAACTGGTAACTGGTTATGTACTAGTTATCTGGAAATTTTTAATGATGTAAAAACTTTTCAGTGATCCTTAGATTCTTTGCTTTCTGGAAGTTAAAAATAAGAAAACAAGACATGCTAGTGCCAAATGGAGTCACAAGTATGTGTAAGCGTACATGTCTCTAACACAAAGAGTGTAGAAATTGGGTGGAAATTTGAAAATCATTTTGCAACAGTTCTAGGCTAATGTAACGTGTCACTGGAGTGGAACCTAAGAAGTGGCAGTTACAGTATTTTATCCAACATTTCATGTGTCTTGTCTTTAGCTTATGTGTAGAAAAATGTGATCATCAAAATGTTAGTATAACTTACTATGCTGTGGTTATAAGGGGGAAAAGTGATGTTTACATGTACCAAACTATATAATTGTATTTTAAAGCTTTGGGGGAAATACCTCTAGCATTGTGGTTTAAAGTGGAACAGTGATGATTTCTCTAATATGCTAAAATGTAACTCAAATTTTAACAAAATCTTAAAATGCTTAACTCTTTCTCCCTAGACATTACACCTCTAATTCTTGTGTCAGAACTTAACAGGACTTGTAATCAAGACTTAATACCTACTAAACAAGTTAACAGAGTATAATTTCTTCTGGGGTTTTCCGTGGGGCTGGACACTAACAAAAGACTGCAAATATAAAGGTTGGCGTTAATTTATCCATTTTTTTGATAGAAATAAGTGAACAAGTTGGATGTAACTGAAAATTTCTCATTGACCTGGGGAGAAAGCGTGGCCTTTTATTATTTTAACCTTTAAATTGCTTAAGACTTAAGGTATTGACCCATTGCTTCAGGTTTGAGAGCATTAAAACTCAAAAAAATAACCTCTTCCTAGTATTTCGCATGTTATAGATGCACGTACAAACTTCTAATTTATATTGAAAAGGAAAGCACTTAAAAGTTTTACAAATTGTCCTTTGCAAGAGTGATTTTACTAAAAATTTCTTTTGAGATCTTTATTTTACAGGCAAACATGTCTAAGCAGAGCAAGCCAGATGTGGGTTTTTCCGTACACTTGGAAGAGTCCTACAGAATGATTCCTAACAAAATGCGACCTGCAGCTGCCTGGAGGACAATTCATTGTCATGTTAAAGCTTATGTACTTAAATGAAATAACTTGCTAGTAACTGACAATCCTGGTGTGGTTTGTCTAGCAATAAGATAAGTTAGGAGTCTCAGGGCTGGGCTGGGTTGGGCAGTAAAGGTAAGGATAGGTTAAGGTGACCAGATTTTAACATTGGTAAAGCGGGACACCATTGACTGCTTGGCCGCCGAAAACCGTATATTCCCTTCCCGTTCTCCCACCGTTCCCTAGCTTGTCCTGCATTCTTTCCAAAAATCGGGACTTTGTTAAAACGCCGCAGGGCGTGGGACGTCTGGTCACCTTAGGTCTATACAAGGCTAATTTTCGGTGTATGTCTGGAAATACACATACAATAGCTACTTGAGTCTTCACTCAAAATGTGAATTAATGTACTTAGCTGTTTTGATAACTTAATAGTCTTTGTGATAACATTAGTAAAATGTAATATTTTTTGTGAGTTTTAAAGGATAACTAAGATGGGTATATCCCATCAATTTTAGTACCATAGAAAATTTCTTTTAAAAGGCTTAGTTTTTTCAATTTTAGACACAGCATTGAGATGCCTATTTTTGTATTTCAATTTAGTCATGCTCTTTGAATTGTTTAGTGCATTTAAGTAAATAAAGTTATGTATTTTTAAACTGCTTGTTGAGAAATTGTCCAGAATGAACATAATGAAATAAAAATTTTAAAGTTTTTCTTAGTTGTGACAGTTTTTCTTTTTTGTTACAGTAAATGAAACATTGAGGTAGTATGGGAAGCAGCAACAAATACCAAAGTGATTTTGCCTGTATTAATAATTTAGTGTCTGTTGCATCTGTATTTGTGTCCTAATTTCACCGATGAGGAAGTGAAATCAGCAAAATTTCTTTGCAAGAAGAATATAAAACTGGTAAATGGGCTCTGAATTTAAATTCATGTCAGTCTGTTTAGAAAGGTTAATTTCTACATAGTCTTTATAATCTGATGTTTAAATCACATCTGAATTTACTTAATTTGGAGAGTGATTTGGTTCCTAATGTTAAAACTTAAAATCCAGTAAGAAGAGCAACAAATTATAAGTTGTTATTTTACTTATTGATAAATTGACATTTAAGCTGAGAGGAAACCAAAGTATGAAATGTCAAATACCCAAACATTTGTTGATTACTAAGGTTTGAATGTTCCTTAGTGGAGCTGTGCTATATTTAAAATTGAATATGTTCTTGAGCAGCTCAGAATTCAAAAATTTATGGGTGTTCAAAAAGTAAATATTTCAAAAGTAAGATACTAGGTTGTACTTTTGATGGTGAAGCACCTATCAAAATTGCAGTCCTGTGTAGTTTTGAGTCTGAAGTAAAGAGTTGCAAGTATAGGTTTGGTTATTAATGAGAAGTGTTGAACATGGTATAGGGGTGAATAAAAACCTTACCTTGGTAGCAAGTGGTGCCAAATCAAATGTTCAGTGCAATGTTTCCATTCAGACTGCAAGATTATGCCTGGCCTGAAATTAGAATGTGCACTTCATAGAGAAGATGAGCATGGGCCTGTTTACATGTTTATAAAGTGTATGTACTATGAAGTTGGTAACATAAACCAATTTGACTTCAATTTAATAGGCTAAAGGTCTGAAAGGCTGTTGATCTTCAAAGGAATCACTTTCCTGTTTAAATTGCCTCTTGGCCTATTGGCTAAGATCAAGTGTATATTTATTTAATAGAGATGTAATCCTCTAGGAAAACCCCACTGGAGCTGGGACTTGTGAGAGTAGATGACAGTTGTCTACATTCAAGGCAAGTATGTATGCCCTTTGAGCCACTTACTGGCTTTAGGCAGTAAGTACATCAAGTTCAGATACATCCTTCAAGACTAAAGTTAGAATGCAAAGGCCAAGGTCCAGTGAAGACTCCTGCTGGGATTCTAGAATGATTGTGCACTTGCAAGGGAAGGTACTTCAATATAAAGTCCTAGAACTTACTTTCAGATGCATTAGAATTTTTGGGGTGTGAGTAGGACTGGATGCTACGGCAAGCATTTTTGCGAGGTCTGTAGATGTTTGTATTTAAGATTGTAACCGCTGCCCTAAATTTTCCAAAATGAGCCATAGGAAAGGCAGAACATGAACACATTAGAATTCATGTGGAGGTAAGAGACTGACTAAATAGGACTAGAGAACAGACATTTCATAGATTTTATTAGTGTTTTTTTATATATATTTTCAGAGAGGAAGGGAGAGGGGATAGAGAAACATCAATGATGAGAATCATTGGTTGGCTGCCTCCTACTGGGGATCAAGTCCCCAACCCGGGCGTGTGCCCTTGATCGGAATTGAGCTCTGGACCCTTCTGTCTGCAGGCAGGCTCTATCCACTGAGTCAAACCAGCTAGGGCTATTTCTTAGTTTTATTGCTGACTTGTGCTTTGGCTTAATACCTTTCAGTTAGAGCCAATCCTGTATTTGCTGCTGAATCCATAGGGTTTTCTTCACTCCCAACTTTAGGCAATATTCCATTGATAACTTTGGTAAACGTTTGGCACCTAATAAACTAATTGGGGGGTTCTTGGAGGTTGGCTCTTACACTATAGTCTGTAGGGTCATTCTGGCCAAGAGATTTTCTAGACTTCCATCTCAGAATTGTGAAACTTGAATACTTGCATGTGTTTATTTCCATCGATACCTAAAGTTTCTGTTTAAATAGGATGCAGTTCTAAACATTTCTCATAACTGTAGTTGGTCACAATAATGACAAAAATGACATCTTTCCTTGAGTATTCAATAATCATCTTGATACAGTGACTTTTTGAAGTGTTGTAACTCCCATTGTCCCCACTACTGTTAGTCTGCAGGCTTTTCATGGACTTTACACTTGTTTGGGAAAGTTTCTGTCCACAAAGCCACATGATTTAATCATGTTTCCTCTTCAGTCTTTGTACCAATGTCAAGTCAAAAGAGCTCTACTTAACTGCATACGCTATTGTCCCCTGGGTCTTTTTCCTAATAGAAGACTAGTAGAATCACCTGGGATCTTGTTAGAAATTGCAGGATCTGAGTGAGGCTCATCCCTAAACCTGAATTGACATTTTCATATTAAATGCTGTCCCTGTCTTCTAGGAGGGCAGGGATTTGAGATGTTTGGTTCATTTATGCCCCGTCACCGAAAACAGCAAGCCAGCCCATGAAATGTATGGTAGGTTTTGCATAAACAGTGGAGATGCCCATGGTGGATGATTGCTGGAATGAGGCAGGCTCAGTGGTGGTTAACAGCAAAAAAGGAAGGCATTAATTTGCTGTTATCTATGGGATTTAACATACAAGTATATTATCAAATGTCTGCTAGAAAGAATTAGTTGATAATCAGGAAATAGGTGTTCACAGGATTCAGTAATACAACAAAACTGAAGAGTCAAGAAAATAGGAAACCTTTCCCGAATACCATTTGGCAGTTCAATGGTGATATGTTGGAAGTAAGGTCGAACTCCACTTTTAGGTATCCAGATGAGCGGCTGGCTTTCAGACCACCAGGTTAGTGAATTCTTAAAAGGCATACTGGAGGAAGATGCACAGTGGCAAATAGATGCTTTTGTTGCCTGGATGAAGTCTCACAACTTCTGTTTACTCCATAATCTCAAATCCCTAATTTTTATCAAATAGTTTGGCATTCTTAAAATATCAACACTGATCAAAATAACGGGTATTGAAACTTTTGTCTTCACCCCTGCAGAAGTTTTAAGGAATATAAGAAATTCCACACAGGTATACTATGCCTTGAGTAGATTGAGTTGTGTCTTTGGTGCCCTGGGACAAAGCATCGGCAAAACCAGAATTCTTGAGGAATATTGTTACAAGAAAAAGTGGTACCTTTTCAGATTAATTTTAGGCAACAACAGAAATTGGCACAGCAGTTTATTTCCTCGTAGTCTTTGAAGTTCATCTTGTTTGTGGGCCCATGAAAATGTAAACTCCAAGTTGACTACTCTTGTAAATTACCACGAGGTACTTGGTTAATTGGTTGAGAAATTTAAAGAACTACATAAGGAACTTCTTAGTGTAGTTTAAGAGGGAAACTTGAGGTTTCATTGTTTTCAGCATTTCTACCTTATTCAGCAAGATAACCTATTAGAGCTATTTTGGTTTCTATCCAGCACAAAATCCTCCATTCCCCACTTCAGAGTTTGAGGACAAATTTAGGACCCAGGCCCAACTGAACTAGCTTATAGAAGGATCAGGCCTGAGGTACCAGGCCCAATTGAACTAGCCTAAAGGATAAGATCATTTTCAGGCCTGATCCTTCTGCACCATGTCTTATCGGTAACAGTGACAAAGCTTTTCTCATAAGCACACAAAATACCTACTACCTAGATGGAGTGGATAAAGAAGAGATAACTTGAGAGTACAGTACTAAGGGTTGTAGGATATCCATTTTGGCTGGCCCCAAGCAGCATAATTTCAGAAGAGGAAAGGGTTAAGGAGAGTTCACAGGCTTGTGATGTTCACCTGGACTTAAGTCTCCCGTTTAAATGTTTCTTCAAAGGCCTCTGACTATATTACTTAGGCCTTTATCTTTGTTTCGTTCAAAACGCTGCACAAGCTATCTTACAATTCCGTAGATTGAGTCGACTCAGGTGAGACTAGGTTAAAATTAGGTGTCAGCAGGGCTGTGTTTCTGGCAGCTAGGGGAGGATCCAGTGCATTTTCTAAATTCTAGGCACTTGGCACTCTTGCCTCGTGGCACCTTTCTTCATCTTCAGACTCAGCAACAGCAGATCCAGTCTGAACACCATCATATTCTTAGCTCAGCTCTGCCACCATCTCTCCCTCTGACCTGTCTCCTTCCACTTTTAAGGATCTTGTGATTTCATTGACCCCACCCAGATATCCCAGATTAATCATGTTAAGGTCAGCTGATTAGCAGCCTGAATTCCATTTGCTACCTTAATTCCCCTTTACCATATAAATTTATATTAACAGATTAGAATGAAAAGATATTTTGGTGCTCATTCTGCCTGTCACACCTCTTTTGGAATTAGGTCACTTGGGAATATTATGTTCTGGGCCTGCGTAACTACTTGGGATATTATTCAGACTGAGCTTTAGTAAAATTAATAAAAATACAATTCAGTCACAAAATAGAACAAATTTGTTTTCCCCTGCGTTTTAGAGAGGTCCTAAGAATAATTATTTCTGAGTAAAACATTTTCCCTGGAAAGGTTCATATTATAAACCTATTATAGAAAAATTAAAGAACTAGTAGGTTAAAGAAAAGAATGGGGAAGTCATGAAATGTTAGCCAAGAAAACATTAAAGAACTACTTTAAGAAGTGAAGATGCAGAATATGAGGAAATCATCAGGGTCTAAAATGGGATTCTCAAACAGGAATGAGCTTCTGTAACCAGATAGGTAAATAAGCAATTTATACTTTGCTTTTTTACAGTATTGAAAGAGTTTGAATGTCTTTATTTCAAAGGAACCACTAGCAGTTAAAACACTAAACTTTGAAATCACTAGAAAAAGGAAGGAGGAAACTAAGCATTTTAATAGAAATTTAGCACAAAGTATTTTAAGTAGTTTGTGTTATAACTCACAACATTACATAAACTGCAAGCCTTGGGTATTTGTAACCATTGGAAATACAGGTGGGGGGTGGTTTGGCCATGCTCAGGAGGAAGTCCTGGCCCTTATTTTGGTGCTCTCTGGCCCAGCAATAAGATCTATTAAACATCAGCTTCTTGAAAACAAAACACCTTTTGTATTTCTCAAAACAACTGTGCAATAGGCATTAAATAAGTGTTTGTTAAATGAATCTAAGATCATTACTACATATTTTACAATGTGTATTTTCTCCACTGCAGGTGTTTCCACACCACACTTGAATTTCTCATCTGATGCCAACCAAGTTTTGTACAGAGGTTGAGACTGAAGATTATGCTTACTTTGATGGAAAGGATAGAAAAGATGGTGGGAGGCGTAGTGGATGTAAAAAACTGCTCTAACCCTAGTTGATTTTGCTCAGTGGGTAGTGTCCACCCCCAGATTGAAGGGTCTTGGGTTTGATTTTGGTCAAGGGCACATGCCCAGTTGTAGCTCAGTCCCTAGTGGTGGGCGTGCAGGAGGCAGCTGATAAACAGTTCTCATCGATGTTTCTATCCTTTGAAATCAAAACAAAAAACACTCTGCACATCTGTGATGTGTTAGGGAGACATGGATGGCTGAATGGAGTGGGATAGTGATTGTGGATTCTGGGAGGTTTGCTAATGGGCCATACTGTGGTAAAAATGGTTCAGAACAGGTCTTGGGCAGAAGTAGCTCAACCAGTTTTCCTGCTTAGTTAACTTACTTTTGGGCCATTGTTCACCAGATTGCTGTAGTCCCTGAAAAAGTAAGTTGCTTAGTAAAGTGACAACATTTGATAACATAGAAACACAGCCCTCTATATTAAAGGCTGTGTGCCCTCAAGGACATTGCAGGTGACTTTGAGAGGTCTCGCATGAGTAAATTAGGATTAGTAAATGGAATGGTAACTAACACTAAATGAAAAGCTCAAAAAGTACGTGCCACTGGAGTTCAGAGGGGAAACGTTTGATGCACTGCATTTGGCACACAACATACACAGGTAATTAGAAGGGCAGATTTTAATCTAATTTAGCATACATAAATGCAGTCATCAAGTTTTTTCCTGATTTGGTCATGGTATGTTGATCTTTAATATGAGGAATCTAATATTTTACAGGTTTTCCAGCTAAAAATGGAATTTGCTAAGTGAAACCATTTAGCCATAGTTGATAGGTATTAATGTCAGAGAATACATTCCTGGTTTTTCTTGCTTTATGGAATTTGAGACATTTTATTGCTATAGAAGTGGTTTGTTCTCTTACAATGGTGGAGGAATATTAAAATATCAAAGACCCTAAATACAGTATTCATTTTAAAGCCTTACTCAACCCTGCTGATGTTTAAAGCATGCTGTAATATTTTAATCATAGGAGGTCTATCTCAAAAAGGATGCCATCCAAAAGTAATTTTCATTTTTGTACAGGGTTATTACTTTGCATTCATTTGCTTTATAAAAAAGTAAGGGATAGCAAATACATTTAGACAGTCATGTAATTCAACTTTAAATTACAGGTTTCTTACGCATATCCAGTTCTGGATAATGATAAGATCTAGAATAAGGAAGCACTGGTGAACCTTTAAAAAATTACCAGGAAAACGTTAAAGTAATCGTTTAATAATTCAGTGAGATTACAATGCAGTAGTAAGTAAGCATATTATATGATGCCATTATTTTAAATAGCTGAGAATGACAGCTATGACTTTTGCCCATTTATCTATATAATAAAAGCCTAAGTGACTGTTATAGCAGAATGACTGGTCACTATGATGTGCACTGACTACCAGGGGGCAGATGCTGAAAGCAGGAGCTGCCCCCTGGTGGTCTGTGCGCTCCCACAGGGGGAGCGCCACTCAGCCAGAAGCCAAGCTCACATCTGGCAAGCACAGCTGCCACAACAGGAGCCCAGACTGTGAGAGTGCAAGCCAGGCTGAGGACCCCTCCTTCTCCCCCTCCTCCGTGTATGGATTTCATGCACCAGACCTCTAGTTTTTAATACAATGCTAGCAAAACTCAGAACATGCTACTAAGATGCTGAAGAAAATTTTGAGGTTAATGATTGAGTTTTACACTTTAACCATGTTTTAATCTAAGTGCTGCTGGTGCTGTTTTGTCTTAAACTCATTACATAATTGGGCCAAGTTGGAGGAAGTCAATCTCTATTAAATAGTTAACCATAAAGTATATTTGTATTAGCAAACAAAATGCTTTCAAAATATTTCACTTTTGAAACTGAGTTTTTTATGTTGACCCAAAGACTTTGTTTTTGCAAAGGTAAACTGCAGTGGAGTTAAGCAATTGCCTAGCAAATTTATCACTGAGATGACTATACAGGATAAAGTGAATAAACTGACTTAGAAAATTTACTTAATGACAGCAGACCTTTACTCTCTACATTTTTAGGAGTTTTTACTTTTCCAGGAATTATTGGAGTTATATTTCTACGTTATTTTTCTTCCTCCCTTCCTTTTCTTTTTTTCCTTCCTCTTCCCCTTTTTTTTCTCTCCCCTTTTCATTTTCCATTTTTCCCTCTTTTTTATCTTCCCTTTCTTCCTCTATGTGTTTATCAATCATCAATGGTGTGCACATGGCTAAGGATTTCATCTAGTAAATATTAACTGTATATTAAATTTTAAGTACTTGTGGATCTACCTGTTAAGGTAATTAGAATACATTTTAAGTTTTAATTGGATGTTTTATATTCATATGGAAAACTCAAAGGCAAAAGTATCTTTTAAAATAACAGTATATTTTAAAACAGATTGTGAAGACCAAAAGTATTTTCTACTGGATTCATTAACTTAGTACAATCAGAATTAACTGCCTATTTCTTATACCATAATCATAAATCATAACAATATTTCATGTTTCCTAGTCATATCAACTTGGAAGTGCCTGGATTTTCATGCTGTCTAATCTGTTTTGATGCCATCTCTGTTTGAGAGTTATATAAATGTCTTTCAAAGAAATTTTAATCTCATGAATCCATGCCCAATGAAGAGTGAATTTAAAATCTTGCATAATGATGTCAACAAAAAGCTTCTTGTCTTTCAAGACCAGGAAAGATTTCTGGAATGTGGACAATTAGGGTTGGTGGTGAGAAGGGTACAGAAACATCATGGCTTTCTCCTGTCTTTTGTGGAGGTTGGGCACAGACGTTAATAGAAATCTCAGTTATATTGGGAATTCAATGGCCAGCCTTATCACATCACTCAGGTGTCGGACCTGAGAAAGACCCCCAATTTCTTGCCACTCCGTGGCACACCAGAGAGGTAGAGTAGTTTGTGTACATTGAAGGAGGAATGGAGTGTCAGAAGGATTCCTGTATTCCTAAAAGAATCATGAAAATCAGGCCTAAGGTCATAAACAAGAGAACCCAGCAGTGATAGACATGACCAGATATAGAGACCAGTGTGGAAAAAACCTCTTTCCACCCAGAATTTGTGGCTGAAATGTGTAGCGGGCATTGAAGATAGAGGATATTAAGAAAGCATTATGGGAAGAGTTTGGTCTAGAATCACTTGGTATAGAAGATGGATTAGAAAGTAGAGGTGGTTGTTACAGGAGATGGGATTCAGAAACAGTCTGGCCAATAATTTTTAAGTTAGAACTAACTTCTAAGTTGACAATAATGTGAGAAGAGACCATGGCTGATCACTGATAGGATAAAAATGGATACTGCTAAAAAACAGTAGCTGCTTTATACTTGGAACCTTAGTCCCCACAGCAAGAGAGTACCTTTTACAATTGCCCACCCTTACTCATTTATTTAAATAAATAATTATAGTATCCATCTGGAAGAACAAACTGGTATGATGGGAAAAAGTTGAACTTGGGAAATATGCTAAGCACTAAATGTTTTATGAGGTTGAGACACTAGCAATAATCAAGATAAATAAATGGAACAAGATAAATCAATAGAACAAAATAAATAGGCCTGCAACAGGCATCATTATATATTAGAACCCCCAAATATATAATTAAGAAAATGCCAGAACCAAAATTAAAATATGTACACTACATTAAGGAAAATGATTGAAATGAATATGGGACAGATTTACTATTCTTAGTATAAAAAGCAATCATAAACCATAAAAAAATTACAGATTCTCTAAGAAATTAACAGGTAAAATATAGGCATAGATAATTCAAGAAAAATGAAAAACAATTGGCAAATATAGTGTGTGCTGGTTGAGAGAAATAGCAGAATTGGTGTCAGGCATGTGCAGTATTGGGGCTTATTTATAAGATCCATGGATTTTTACAGGGTATTTTTGGAACATTTTAAGAAAATTCTTAACATACCTTACTACATTTTATTTGTTTTTGTGGCAGATAATGCTTATTTTACCCTAGTTTACTTCTCATCTCCCATCTAGAAACAGGATAAGCAATGTTTTACCTGTGCACATGGCTACCCAGCTAGAAACTGCTGGCTCCTTTACAGTATGACTAAATTCTTGCTAATAAACATTGCTAGTAAACGTAAGCGATATGTGCAACTTCCACATCACTTTCTTTAAAACAATGGACTTACCTTCCTCCATCTCTTTTTCCCATCCTTAGGGATGAAATATGGAACTGGTGCTTTGTCTGCTTTGACTATGCAGAGAAGCAGAGTGAACTCCAGGGGTTGCGATCAACAGGGTGAAAGGAATCTGGGTCCCTAGAAGACCTTTTGGTGACCATTTAGAGAAGAGGCTTAGATGTTAAATGGGATTGCCCTGATATTAGACAGAGGCCTACCTTGAAATAGTTTATTTTAGGATTGATCTCAGAGGCAGGAAGAGAAGTGAAACAGAAGAAGTTATCAAGTAGGCCACTACTAAAATTGCCTAGTGTGCCATCCCATGAAATCCTTTTAGGAGGCTTATCAAATGCATTCCAAAACTCTGCCTAGGGGAGGAAAGGGGAGTAATTTTTCTTATTGGTTCTAATCACCTACTGACTAAAATGTGTATTTCTCTCTGGGCATTAACCACCCCACTCTTCTGGATAGCACAAACCTACTTGTCTACTGGGTTCCTTTGGACAGCAAGTGAGAGACACTGCATAGACCCAGGGTGAGACATTGTCTGCATGCTCTAGTCATTCTGTGTAGATCTTGTCTCAGAAATGGCTAGAGTAAAGGTGTGATTAAGATTTTAAATGGTGCATGAAATATGTTCAACACAGTGCACCTTTTGCACCACTCAGATCTGCTTAGGTCCTGCATTAATCCCAGTCCATCACAGAGTTCCTTGAAGGTTATGGCTAGCCACAATCTTAGCAAGCACGTATTATGAGAGATTTATTGGAATATGTTATAGTCCTGTTACTGAAGCTAGTTCTGACTCAGTCCCACAGTGACTTCTCTGTTACTCAGTGAGCCATGCTTATCAAGGTTTGGAACTCAGTTCTTGGGGGCTTCTTCCTTGGGCCTCTATCAGTCCAAGGGCTAGTAGTGGCTGCTCCTTATATCTGCTAGTCCTATATTAGTGTTCCCTTCTTACTAGTTAATTCCTCATTTTTCCAAATCTCTAGTTAGTGATTTTTTAACTTTCCTTGTTCTAATTACCTTGTGGTGTCTCCTATTTGGACCTACACTGATACAAGATAATATTATAGAACAACAAAAATATAGTCTATTAAGAATAAAGACAACAGAGTACTGCTTGTGGCTAGATTAAAAATGATGATAGAGTAGGAGGATGCTGCATGGTCATGCTCCCAGGAACAAGCTGGAATTACAATTGAAATACAGAACAACTTCCTGAATAATCAATGGAAAACTCTCAGGAGAGAACCCTGCTACCCAAGGACCGAAGGTGGAGACCACATAGGAGGGGCAGAGGCATGAAAGGGCTGGCCGGGCACCCACAGATAGCAGATGAAGTTCTGGGGAGATATCTCAGCTGTGGGGGGTGCTTCTGAGAACTCGGGTCTAATCCCAAAGCTGGGCTCCCCAGCAGAGAGTACCAAACTGAGGAGGGTACCCACATAACATCTAGTTGTGAAAAGCAGTGTGGTGCTGTCTGCCAGAGAGTGACAGCTGAAAGTTTGGGCACCCTCTTAAAGGGCCAATGCACAGCCCTAACTGGTTTGGCTCAGTGGATAGAGTGTTGGCCTGCAGACTGAAGACTCCCAGGTTCGATTCTGGTCAAGGGCATGTACCTTAATTTCGGGCACATCCTCGGTACGGGGTGTGCTGGAGGCAGCTGATTGATGTTTCTCCATCGATGTTTCTAACTCTTCCTCTCCCTTCCTCTCTGTGAAAAAATCAATTTTAAAAAAAGGCCAATGCACAAACATTCCCTGTGGAGTCACCCACTTTGTGCTCAGGCAGAGGTAGGGTGAAGTGGACTGGAGCTGTGAGAGCAGAACCCAGAGTGAGGAACTCATAGAGGATAGAGCTCAGAATGCAGACACCCAAAGTTTCCTGGGCTGAATCATTCCCTCACACAGTGTAGGACATCTTTCTTACATAGATATCTGCCTTGTCTGGGGGGAAGACAGTTGACACACCCTATTGGAAAACATCTTTCCCTGAGGGCATTTAACATATTAAAAGTAGCAATTAGCCTCCAGGCAGAAGCAACTGCCCCATTCTGTTGAAAAACCTCTCCCCACACTTGAGAACGATTGCCTGGGTGCAATTCAAGTCAGAATCCTATTACAGGCAGTCCTTGGGTTACGTTTGACTCCAGGTACATCGTTTCATGTTTATGTTGCCAACTCCCATTTATTTATAAAATAAAAAATGTTCTGTCATTTCAGCATATGTACCTATGTGCTTTATGTTTTTTAATTATTTATTTGCCACAAGTAAAGTTCAGGAATTGTTATCTTTTAATTTTTTATTTAGTGTTTCACTTCATTACTGCCATATATGTGCTCCATGTGAGTGACGTAGGTCCTTATGTAGGTGGGTTCCAACTTACGGGGAAATTATGTTACATCATGCTGTGGGAAAGGATCTCCAACGTAACCTGAGGACCTATTGTAGTCTGTAGACAGGCAGTCTCTGGAGGCTTTGAGTCTTTGCATGATCCAATTAGTAAAAAACAGCCTTTAACACTATCCTGCACTAGAGATTGAGAGGTATAGAGAATATACCTAAAACATAGTCACAAACCCAAACAGACAACCAAAATGAGGAAACAAAGAAACAATCCCCAAATGAAAGAACTAGTGAATTCTCCAGAAAAAGAGATAAATGAGCCAGAGATAAGAAATTTATCTGAGAGTTCAGAGTACTGATGTTAAAAATGCTCAACCGTATGAAATAAGATATAGTAACTATGAAAAAAAAACAGTTTGAGATAAAGAATAACAACACAAATAACACATTGAAAAGAATACACAGCAGATTAGGGGAAGCTGAGGATCAAATCTAAATTAGAAGACAGAGTTGAAAATATCACTCAATTAGAGAGACCAAAAAGAAAAAAACAAAAAACCAGAGGACAGTTTACAGGAACTGTGGGAAAATGTGAAACATAACAGTATTAGGATAGTAGGTGTGGCAGAAGAGGCAGAAGGGAGAAAGGAATAGAGAAGGTATTTGAAGAGATAATGGTTGAAAACTTCCCAAACCTGGTAAAGGAAAAAAGTCATACAAGTTCAGGAGGCACAGAGAATCCCAAACAAGAAGAACCCAAAAAGACCTAACCCAGACACATCAGAATTAAAATGCCAAAAATTAAAGACAGAGAATCTTGAAGGCAGCAAGAGAAAAGAAAACTATTACCTACAAAGAAGTTCCCATAAGGCTGACACCTGCTTTCTTATCAGAGACTAAGATTACTATATCCACCAAGGCTATCATTCAAAATAGATGGTCAAATAGCTTCCCAGACAAAAGAAAAAAAAGCCTAAAGGATTTCATCACCACCAAGCCAGCATTACAAGAAATACTAAAGGGATTGCTAAGAAGAAGAAACTGAGAGAGAAACCTAGCAACACAGAATTAAAATGGCTATAAATAAGTACTTCTCAATAATAACAACCCTAAATGTAAATGGATTACATGCTCCAATCAAAAGGTGTAGGGTAGCTGAATGGATACAAAAACATGACCCAATTGTATACTGTCTACAAGAGACCCATCTCAAAACAGAAGACACACACAGGATGAAAGTGAAGGGATGGAAAAAATTTTCCATGCAAATTGAATAGAAAAAAAAAAAAGCTGGAGTACCAATAATCATATTTGAAAAAATAGACTTTAAAAGCATCATGCTAAGTGAAATAAGCCAGTCAGAGAAAGATAAGTATCATATGATCTCACTCATTTGTGGAATATAATGAACAACATAAACTGATGAATCAAAATAGAGCAAGAGGGGGGAAAATATTCTATAACATAAATAGAAGTAATACTGCTCTTTGCAGATTTTTAATATTTCCTACAACTTTTGTGATATACTATTAGTATAGTTTTGCTAATCCTATATGATAAAACCTTAATATGCAAATCGACCAAACGGTGGAACAACTGGTCGCTATGATGCGCACTAACCACCAGGGAGCAAGCGTTCAACACAGGAGCTGCCCCCTAGTGGTCAGTACACTCCCACAGGGGGAGTGCCACTCAACCAGAAGCCCAGCTCTTGGCTGATGAGCACAGCAGTGGTGGCAGGAGCCTCTTCTGCATCGACGGCAGCTCTATGGACCCCTTGGGGGATGTCCAATTGCTGGCTATGAGGAGTGGGCCTCAGCTGGCAGGCAGATATCCCTCGAGGGATCCTGGACTGCGAGAGGGTGCAGGCCAGGCTGAGGGTTCCCCCGCCCCCTACAACTAGCTCATGCTAGTGCACCATGTCTCTAGTATTATTATACTTAAAATACTTTTATTATACTTAATATACTTTTATTCTTGAAATATTAATGTTTATTGCATGTAATATTATATGTAAGACTAGGGGCCTGGTGCACGAAATTCGTGCACGGGGGTAGGGGTGGGGGGGTGGTCCTTCAGCCCGACCTGCATCCTCTCCAATATGGAGTTCTTAGGGACTCTCACAATCCAGGACCTCTGGTTCTTAACCGCTAACCTGCCTGCCTGCCCTAACCACTCTGCATGCCTGCCTGGCTGCCTGATCCCCCTAACTGCCCTCCCCTACTGGCCTGGTCACCCCTATTAACTTTCTTTTTTAATCTTATCCCCTTCACACACAATTGTATTTGACTTCCTTATTGGCTTCTTCCTCTCACACAATTTTTCTCCTTATGTAACACTTTTCTTACTGACTCATCATTTATAAACTTTCCTTTCCTCCTTATTTCCTACTTCTGTTCCATCATCATTCTTCCCATTTTTCTACTACCCTCCTACCCTTCCCACATTCCTTCTTTCCTTTAGCTTTACCCCTGCCCACCCTCCCCTTTTCCTTCCTTCCCACCTTAATTTTTTTCTTCACTTCCTCCCTCTGACCTGCTTTGCTCCCTCCCCCATTCCTTCCTTCTTCCCATTCTCCTTTCAAGCTCTACCAGCTCCCCCTTAATAACTTTTCTTCC
>PVJC01006306.1:34446-55448 GCA_004026665.1 Murina feae | reverse complement strand
TATCCATCCATCCATCCATCCATCCATCCATCCATCCATCCATCCATCCATCCATCCACCCATCCACCCATCCATCCAACCAACCATCCAGCCAGCCAGCCAGCCAGCCAGCCATACAACCATCCATCCATCCATCCATTCATTCATTCATCTACCCAACCAACCATTTATCCATCCATTAATCCATCCATCTATCTATCCATCTATCCATCTATCCAACCATCCATTCATCCATCCACTCATCAACCCACCTATCCACCCATCCACCCATTTGTCTATGTGTACATTCACCCATCCACTCACCCATTGTCCATCTATTCATCCCCTTGTTCATATTCATCTATCCCTTCATTTACAATGGTCACTGTGGTCTCACTGGAGAATAAGACCAGCCCTTGTCTGTTTCCCTAGAGAGACGCAGGGCACATGGCAGGGCTCACCCCTTCCTTGTCCAACGGATGAACCACATGCGGTCCGAGGTGTGCATGGGTTCTGATGCAGCTAGACGAAGGCCCCACATCCAGATGCATTTTCTCATAAACATAAGTGGAATGAATTTTGCCGTCTCTTTCTCTCCAATCCAGCAAAGCAGCACACCTACACAGTGACTCTTGAAAGCAAACTCTTCAGGAGCCAGGCAAGACTCTTTTTAAGTCCTGAGCCTGTTTTCATTTTTAATGAGGCCGTTTCCATGAAAACAGGCAGCTCCCCAGCAGGGACTATATGTGCCGGCTCCTCCCACCTGCCAAAGGCAAGGCCCATGCTCCCGGACACTTTCCATCACCCCCTCCCAAGATGCCATTGCATCAGGACCGGCTACGTAATCTGTGGGGCCCGTTCCAAAGGGAAGATGCAGGGTTCTGCAAAAAATTATGAATTTAAAGAGGGCAGCAGTGGAGGATGAAACCCTGGGCCCTGCTTGCTCGTGGGAGACATACCCCGTGAGCAGCCCTGAGTGAAGTACACAGGACACCTCGCTGGGCCCTGCAGTTTGCTGACCCCTCTTTACAGACCCTCATGGGCCTGCCTGCCGGCCATTGCCATGCTCTCCGATGCCTCGTCTCAGGGCAATGCATGCCCCGCCAGCCTGCCCGTGTCTCAGAGGGTGAGGGTGGTCTTCAACACTTTCACTGCACATGTCCAGGTCTCCACCTGCCAGGACATGGAGGCTGGGGAACTTCCTGGGTCCTCCTGGGTTGTGGGCTGGGAGCAGTCTGGCTCTCCATTAGTGAACAGAGGTGACATTGGGTTCCTTCTGGGCAGGAGCATTCCTTGATGTTTGTGGACTCTACCACCTTCTCATCCCTCTGTCACTGTGCCCGGCAATGTTTGGGGTGGTGGCTGCCCCTTCTGCCCGGACCCTCGTGACTCCCGTGAGGAGAGCCTCTGCTAAACTGGTTGGACATTCGTGGCACAAGCCGGAGACAAAGTGCTGTCTGAAGCCCTGCGACCCGGGGCTTGCTCGTTACTTCAGCAGAACCGGCCCCTCTGACCAACAGCCCTGGTGATAGAAAGTCTGAGGGGCCTATCTGGCCTCACTTGGAAGCCTTTACCCGGGTTCATACCAGCAAGAGACCTTGTATCAGTTATGCATGTGTTCATCCGTTCAGAGATAGTTAGTGAGGGTCTGCGAAGTGTGAGCCCAGGGGCAGTGCTGGGATGTGGCCAAAATCAGGCAGCACGGGCTCCGCCTGACGGCCATCCAGCAGGACAGACACATCTGGAGCCCACATCAAGTGTTGCAGAGTCCACGCGTAGTGCCAACCTGTCGCAGAAGACCTGTCACAGGTCTGGGAGGGCTTCTGGTAGGAGGTGCCTCATTCACTCACTTATTCATTCACTTGCCAAATACTGAACCTGATCAGAGCTAGGCCTATGCAGCCTGTGCAGAGGGTTAAGTGTGATTAAAACAGCGTATGGCTGTTCTCATGCACCTTGAGGTGCAGAGGAAAGAAAGAAGACCCACAGACGTGCACAAAACACGAGGGGTGGGAGTGTTCTGAAGGAAAGGAAAGCGGGAAACTGTTGCATTAAAGGAACAGGACTCCAGAGGGCACAGGGAGAAAGGTCCCATTCTTTCCCCGTGGCAATCAGGGTGTACTGAAGCCAGATCTCGCCAGCTCTCCACCAATGCACACTAGTTCACACCGACTCTCACCAGCTCACCCTAGTTCACAACAATCCGCACCACATCACACCAGTCACACCTCTCACCAGCTCATACGAGTTCACACCAGTTCATACTGGCTCTCACCAGCTCATACCTGCTCTCACCAGCTCTCACAAGTGCACACTAGTTCACACTGGCTCTCACCAGCTCACACTAGTTTCACATCAGTGAACACTAGTTCACACCTGTTCATACTAGTTCATACCAACTCTTCCAGCTCACACTGGCTCTCGCCAGCTCACATCAACTTGCACCAGATCATAATGACTCACAGCAGTTCACAGTAGTTCACACCCAATCACAGAGTCAAGTGTGTATACCTCTTCCCAACGCTGCATCAGTGACATCACACTGGTAGCCTGAATTCAGCCGCTGTGGGAATATTTACACTGCATTATTGGCAAACACTCTAAATCAGGTCAGATTTGTTTGTTTCCAAGAGCCAGCCGACTCACCCACCACTGTCTGGAGTGGGTTCTCCCTGGCCCCCGGGTAATTCCAGGGCAGGTCTCATGACTTTCTGGTCTCTGTCCTAATAAAAGCTTTCCCAGCCATGTTTACTCACAAAAGCAGAGTTCTCGGAGTTCTCATTCAGAGAATTAAAACGTCCAGTTCTGGGTGAGATATGCGATAGCATCATCTTCTCACTGCCCCAGCCCAGCAGCTTCAGGTGTGGCCTCGGGGGGATGGAGGGGGAAGGGCAGGTGTGCATGGTGCCCTTGCCCTTGTTTCCCTTAGGGGCTTCTCTTCCCATTCTCCAGCCCTCAGACCCTCCAGCCCTCAGACCCTCAGGGCAGGGGTGAGGGGATGGGGGCTGGAGGGCCAGAATGTACCAGCTCTGTGGGATTCTCCTGGCTGGGTAGGTGTTTGAAGATGGATATTTTGAGGATACTTCTGAGGGATATTTAGACCCAGATGTAATGAAAATGTCCCACTTGAACCCCCCTCCCCCCCAAGCATCTGTAGCTGATATTAACACACAGGTCTCTTCACTCCTGGCCGGCTCCCTCCGAGGCTCGCCTCCGGTTCATAGGAGCCTCTCTGACACCCTTGCCCCATCCGCTCCCCACACCCCTGTGGGCAGTCCCCACTCAGCACAGCCCCACCCCACTGCTCAGGACTCTCCAGCCAACCTCTCGCCAGAGCCGCTTTTGAAGCACCAGCCAGACTGGTCCACCCTCCCCCACCCCAGGACCTGAGCCAGGCCCCCTGAGGGGCCTCCTCCAGTCTCCCCAGCCTCCGGGAGGTCCAGCTGTGGGTCATCAAACTGATGCCGGTCACCTCCTTGGCAAGCAGTGTCTGAGCAGGAATCATCAACCTCAATCTTAATGAGGCACAGAAACACATTCATTATCCTCTGTGCACTAAAGGACTCGATGGTTCAAAGGAGCCGAAAGCCAGCCTTATGCGAGGATGGGCCTGGTCATCTGTCACAGCGCGGCCATCGCCAACGAAGCAACGGGCGCGGTTCCTGGGAGCTGAGCCTGGTGCCCAGCGCTTCCTTTACACACGGGCTCGGTCTCGGCCCCGAGGCGCACCTGTGGGAACCGGTGTTTGTTTTTCAGAGACGTAGACAGACTTGCCTAAGCTCACACGGCTGCTAAGGGAGAGCAGGATTCGGACCCCGATCGTCCTGCGTCCAGAGTTAGTGCTTATCCTCACTGCGCTGCCATGGAATTATCTAGAAAATAAAAACCATCAACCTGGGAAAAGACGAAGAAAAATGATGGGAACTTTGAGCATGCAGATCCCACGCGGAGCCAAGAGTCTGGGATTTGTGGTAAATTTCACGTATCAGCTTGCTGGTTGACCCAGTGAATACTCACTTGGCCCCATGGTGCAGAAAGAACTGTGGTCATTGCAGGGTGCTATTTCAGGCTATATTTTACGCCCCTCCTCCCCCCCGCCCCGTTTTTCTTTTTTAAGCGATGAGTAAATTTCAGATTTTAGAATAAGAAGGGTTTGTGGGGTGGGGTTTTTTTTGTTTTGTTTTTAGCTCTATCAGAAGAGATTAAACAGAGACAGGAGGGCAAAGAAAGTGTATTTTAAAATAGACCCACAGCTTGGTTCACACTGTCCCCAGAACTTGTGTCCGTTTAAAGCAGCCTCATTATTTTCATGCATCCACTTCCTCCGCCGCCTGCCCTCCGTTTTTCCCACATCATCGTCCGGGCACTCCCAGCGGTGCGGTGGGTTAAACGGCCGCCCGTGGCTGGCCGGGGCCCGGGAGCCGGGCTCTTGCCCAGGAAGGCTCCAGGGACACCGAGTGAGAGCCCGTGAAATCCTGACCCTGCGCCCTGCCCGCCGTCCCTCCGCTTCCACCGCCCTGACATCCGAAGCCAGGAGGAGCGTGTGAACTGAATCTGGAGGAGTATTTTAAATCCCAGCCGCCGTCTCATGAGAGCTTGCTCCCCGCAAAGACGGAAAGTCAGGGGAAACAGGAGACAAACCATGAGCAGGTCTGCCGCGCTGTGTTCTTACCAGCCCAACCTGAGAAAACGCAGCTTCTCCTCAGAGTCGAGTCTCCTCCCACCTGCTTTCACCTCCTGGCCCGCTGACCTTTCGCTTGGAGGCAGAACTCCCAGAGCAAAACAAGGATCCCCGAGGCTGGTTGGTGCGTGGATGTCTGTGGATGTCCTCGTGTGGAGCAGGCAGCAGGGTGCCCTCTGGGATGAGTTCAGATCGGGGTCATCCCACCTCTTCGTTAAAAGACCCCACAAGGGTGGGAACTCAGCCTGGCCTCTTCCTTGCTGTATCCCCCAGGACCCATAAGGACCTGATGCTTAGTAGGTCCTCCGTAAGCACAGGGTGTTCCCCCCAAATATATACATACTTTGAATGATTATAAAGTCAGTATGTATTAACATTCAGTTCGTTTTCAAAACTTAAATCTATAGAAATGAATGACTTTTTTTTTTTTTTTTTTTTTTTTTTTGTCAATGCCTGTTTTCAAACTGATGACCGTTCTGGCCTAGGCACTTCCGATCACTTGAAACAATGGAATCACAAACATCAAGAATCATTTCGTTCAGTATTTGTGTGGCCTCAATTCATCAACCATTACTGGTTTTGTACCGTAAACTATCTTTTATGCATCCCCATAAAAAAAAGTGTAGAGGCACTTTAGGATAAATCTTTTTTTGTTTAAAGCTTAGTTTAGCCTCACCCATTATTTCTAATCAGTTAAACCTGAAAAGGAGCCTGGCTGGTGTGGCTCAGTGGTTGTGTCTCGACCCATGCACTAAGAGGTCACTGGTTCGATTCCCAGTCAGGGCACATGCCCAGGTTTCGGACTCATCCCCAATATGTGGCGTGCAGGAAGCAGCCAATGGATGGTGTTTCTTTCTCATCCATATTTCTATGTCTCTCTTCCTCTCCTTTCCTCTCTCTCTAAACTCAATAAAAACATACTTTAGAAAAAGAAAAGCGTGAAATGAGTGAACATTGAGTGATCAGCTGTTACAGTGTGTATCCATTCTCTTGGACACCCTACGGTATGTTTGTTGAATGAATGCATGCGTGCATGAGCAAATGGCCCTACACATTCTCTACTCAATTCCTTTTTCCAGTGTTTGGTGGTGGGCACACCTGATGGGTGTGGCAGGCAGAATGAGGCCCCCAGAGATGGCCACGTGCTAATCCCTGGCACCTGTGAATGAGGGCAGGGGAGGCTGCAGATGGGAGGAAGGCAGCTAGTCAGTTGACCTTGACGTGGGGAGATCACCCAGGAAGATTTGGGTGGGTCCCGTGGAACCACAGGGGCCTTAAATGTGGCAGAGAGCTCAGAGTTGGAGACACGAGAGGGAACAGGGGTCACAGTGAGGCATCCCTGTCTCTGAAGGTGGAGAAGGGGCCACAAGCCAAGGAATGCAGGTGCCTCTAGGAGCTGGAGGAGGCCAGAACCCGATCTCCGCTGCAGAGTGTCTCCTAGACAGGTGGCCCGCTGGCCACGAGTTTAATGTGCTTGGAGGAGGAACGGGGCCCTGCTGATGCCTTGGTTTTAGCCCATTGCAGACTTCTGGCTTCCAGAGCCGCAGACAATAAATGCATGTTATTTTAAGCCTGTACATTTCTGGCATTTGTTACAACAGCCCCCAGAAACGCCTGTGACATCAGGAGTTGAGGAGAGGTGTTCGAGGCTCCGTGGGCCTGAGGTCTTCATGCACCAGGAGGGGGCCGAGCCAGTCCCTCGGGAGCTGACCAGTGTGGGGGCCGGATTCCAGCAGGCCGAGTCGGTTTCTTCACAGCAGGTGTTCCCATTGGCCCACGAGGAAGAGGGGAGTGTGGCCCTTCTCAAGTGTGAGGGACCTCAGGACCCTTGGGGAGGGGGCAGGGGCCCCTTAGTTTTCCCTCAGGGCTGAGGTTGGACGGACACTGAGAAGGCCTGTCACTGCCAGGGTCGGGGCGCGTGGAGGTCGGCCTTGGTTCTGTGCTGGTTTGGGAGCTACGGCCTCACGCCCAGACTGCAAGACGACCATCTGCAGAGATCTCCATTTATTTTAAGAAATGCCAAATATTTAAACCGTCACTACATGGCTTATAATAATAAAAGGCTCTGTTAATGAATTCACATAGAACTTGACTTCCCAGAGTCTGTACAGGAATGTGTGTGTGCGTGTGTGTGCATGTGTGTGCATGTGTGTGTCCTAGGCTGTGCGATGCCAAGGGGAAGAGGAAGGAAACCGGCCTGCAGTTAAAGTGTGTGCTTTAGCTCACCACACGGCGGCTGAGCGAGAGAAGGTAGCAGGTTCAGGGACACCCGTCCATACTCCTCTCAGCCCTCATCACTCTCACTCTCAGACAACCACAGAGTGAGTGATGGATCCTCTGTCCCCCTCCCCGACCCCACTAACTCATAAGCCACAAGGAAGTGGGACTCAGTCCCCTCGGCACGTGGAAGCAGGCCTCACACTTAGTAGGCCCACCGTTTGTTGGATCAGTAGCCGTTGTCCTTTCTGTAACCTGGAAACAAGGACGCAGGCGGGCGGGCGGGTTGTACTGCTGAGTCCTGACCTGCAGGGGGTGGACGGTGCCTGGAGGTTTGGGTGCAGGCGACCTTCCCGTCGCAGGAGGCGGTGAGTCCTGCTCACCTGCCTTGGAAATGGATTGAACTCTGTTGCCGTGCAACCTTCAAGCTCCCTTAGGAACACACCCCGAAAACCCGTCTGTGGACAAGGCCATTTTGGCATTCGTGTTACTTAAGGCATCTGAGTCTTGAACTTCAGTGGTTTTTTTTGTATTCAAAGCAGTTAAATACATTCAAAAGTTTTAAGAAAAGGCAGAAAGTTGTTTTTTAAAATACATTTTTTTATTGATGTCAGAGAGGAAGGGAGAGGGAGAGAGAAACAGAAACATCAGTGAAAGAGAGTCATGGATCAGCTGTCTCTTGCATGCCCCGCACTGGGGATCAAGCCTGCAACCTGGGCATGTGCCCTCACCAGGAATCGAACCATGACCTCCTGGTTCATAGGTCGATGCTCAACCACTGAGCCATGCTGGCCAGGTGAAGTACTTTTTTAGTAGATCGTTTCATTGAAAGAGAGGGTACTCTACTAACTTTTCGCAGAACTGTGTCAGAATCAGCAAACCCGTTTGCTGGAGAGAAACTGGTATGTTTCAGAGTCTGTTGGGTACAGAGACGAGGTGTCTTTAAAGACAGGCCTGCCACATTGAACCCTGATGACATCGGTCACTGACAGGCTGAGCCTGGGGTTCTATTATCTTACGGGAGCCTGCTAGGCCCATTCTCCTCCTCCCAGCCATCACCTCTCTCTTGCTTCCAGAACTCTGCACTAAGCTTAAGGGCAGGTGAGGGTGCCAAGTCCATGAGCGTGAGCGTGAGTGTGAGCGTGCGCCTTGCACAGGTGCAGGAAGAGGCTCCGTGTCCCAGGGCGGCTGGAACCCATCGGGTCGCCCCTCCCATGTCTTTGCCTTTTTGGAGTTGTTTTGAAAGTTTGCAAAATAGAACAGAATCCAGAATTTATTCACATCGAAAATCTTCCGTTGGTGCAGGGACATTGAAATAAACAGGTGATCGTGGGGTATTTGGTTCGTTTCCAACCAGAGGAGCAAGCGCTGAGGGCCTGGCCTCCAGCTCTAAGTTCTCAGAGGCAGGAGCCCTGGTCCCCCCATGGGTCCCCGACCAGAGGGCTTGATGCATAGAAGGTGGGGTGCCTGATGCTGAGAGGGGACCGGTGTGTGAAGCGCCTGAGTGGGGCCCTCCCTCTTCCTTCAAAATCAAAGGTGGCCCCTCCTTTCCCCCTCTTCCCCTCCTGTCCTCACATGCAGACCCCTGGCTCAAGGGGCCAAGGCCATGAGCAGGCCTGGGCACAGGGTCAGCCTCCACTTGAAGGGAGGAGGAGAGACCACTTGTAGCCACCAGCGGCCCCTTCTGGGCTCAGCACCCAACGCCCCTTGTCAGGGTCTCTGACCCAATGGCTTGGGGGCCGGGGTTGCATCCTCTGCAGCTGCCTCCACCCAGCAAACAGTCCCCAGCCCTGGTGCCTGCGCCGTCCAGAGTTTGGGGGCAGGGGAGTCAAATGGGCACAGACCTCAAGGTCAGCTGGGCACCGCGGGGCCAGGAGGGGGAGTCGGCTTTCCTGCTCTCCTGACCAATGCAGCATCCAAAACCGACATAAATTATTCACCATGAGAAAAGGAGCGCAATTAGGCATTGATCCTGGCCCTCCCCTGGCATGTGCCCCGTGTGCCGGCCACCAGCATCCGTGGGCTCTCTGCGGGGCAGGGGCTGCCGAGGCGCTTGGCTGAGGACAGAGTGGACAAGGGCCACATGGAGAAGGTGAGCAGGGAGCTCTCTCCCTGGTCGCCAGCAGCGGTGTGGAACACGGGGCTTCTGCCTCTACTGGGGTGGATTTTTAAAGAGGTGGAGCGGGGCCAGGAGAGCAGCGGGCCGCTCAGTCAATATTTGCTGAACTGACAGATGCATTGTCCTCGCCTCATCCCAGACCAGGAAGGGGCAGGACACCAGGATCTAGTGGCCACACCTTCCTCTCAGTTCCCGGGGCCCCACGTCAGGCCCTGGTGGGACTCTGAGCTCTCGACACTCTGATGAGCCGAGGCCGGGCCCATCGGCTGAGCCTCCTCCCCGTCCCTGGGAGTCCCAGGTGAATTGTGCACCGAGCGGCAGCAGGGCAGGGGGAGCGGGGTCCGCTTTCCTGCCAGCCCAGGGCTGTGCCCCCATGCAGCTGCCTGGCACCTGGTTAGGAGCCGGTGTCTAGACACAGGTCTGTGAGCCTTGTGTCCACTTCTGCGGACCTTGCCACCCGCGACAGCGATGGAAGTGAGAACAGCCGGGGGCTGAGCCTGGGAAGGGGAGGCTGAGGGCGCAAGTCGTTCTGCCACTCGGACCTTTTCACTCTTTATGACGCTGCTGGGTCAGTGTCCTGGGGCGGCCACAGCAATGACCAGGAACCGATGGACTTAACACAGCAGGACTTGCTTCTGTCATGGTTCTGGGGGCCAGCGCCCCCTACGGAGGCTCCAGGGAGGGTCCTTGCTGCCCTGTCCGGCTCTGGGGCTCCGGGGGTTCTTGGCTGTGGCCGTGTCCCTCCAGCCTCCACCTCCAAGGACACATCACTTCTCCTCTGGGCCTGTCCTCTGTGTGTCTCCTAGAAGGACACCTGTCGTGAGATTTAGGGGCCACCAAATAGCCCAGGATGCTCTCATCTCAAGACCCTCAACTGGATTATATCCCCCAAGGACCCTTATTCCAAATGAGGCCTTCTTTCTGAATCTCAGGGGTTAAGATGCGGCCTATCTTTTGGGGGCCTCCACTCAACCCACCACACCTGCCCCCTCCCCCTGAGAAAGGAGGCACAGCCAGGGCCTCAGTGGCCACGGGCCACGTCTCAGGCATGTTTGTGGCCCAGCCGCTAAGTCAGTGATGCGCGCTTTGCTGGCGCTCTGTTCGGTGAGTGGGTCACTGAGCAGGTGAGTGACCTGTGGGGCTCCTTCTCCTCCTCACCTGTCCCTCTTAGTCCCACTGCCCAGCCCGGCCTCGGTGGGACGGAGGAGGCTCTCAGAAGTCTGCCCTTGGATTTGGGCTTTAGGGCCTGGAGCTGTGGGGAAACGGGGGGAGGGGTAGTGCAGGGGGGCACTGAGGGGGGGCGGGGTTGGCTCTGGTAAAATTAACACGTCAGTCCCTAACCTGTTTGGCTCTGTGGATGGAGCGTCGGCCTGCAGACTCAAGGGTACCAGGTTCGATTCCGGTCAAGGGTGTGCGTCTTGGCTGCGGGCGCATACCCAGTGGGGAGGGGTGTGCAGGGGGCAGCTGATTGATGCTTCTCTCTCATCTCATCGATGTTTCTGACTCTCTCTATCCCTCTCCCTTTCTCTCTGTAAAAAAAAAAAAAATCAATAAAATATATAAGAAAAAAGAATTAACCCATCAGGGCGGTTAGGACACTGGGGACACCACACTCAGGAGCCCGCAGGAGAGGGGGAGCCACGCTCTCTGACCGTGGCCCGGTGGGAAGAGCCAGTCTTTCAGGGTCAGACCCGCGGGGGTGAGCCCGCCCGCCTCTGCCGCAGGGGCGCTGGGGGGCCTTGGAGAGGGGTGCAGCCTCTCGGAGCCTCGTGAACTATGGATAGGCTTGAAGTCAGACTCCCGAGCACATGGCCTGCCAGGCAGCACACCGCAGCAGCCCCCGAGGGGCTGGGCTCATGGGAAGGGTGACTAACTGGGGGAGCACAGCCACTTCCATTGGCAGAGGGGGAAGCCCAGGCGGTTAGCGGTGAAGAAACGCGTCCAGGTCACAGAGCTCCTTCTGTGGTGGGTCTCGGGGTCAGACGGCAGCGCACAAGAGGGCTCAGGACCACAGTCCACGGAGACGGGGCAGGGCAGGGACGGAGCCCCTGTGTGAGGAGCCGGCTGTGCCCCGGGCCACCCTGTGCCCCGTGGCCCCGGGAAGCAGGACGCAGAGGAGCAGGCAAGTAGTAAGGAAGCTGCCCGCCAATGTGTTAGGAACCCGAGAACGACCTTAGTGAGCAGCCGAAGGGGCTGTGTCGGTAGAAACGTCCCCGGAGCCAGTGGGGCCTGCTGCGGGGGTGCGGACTGTGAACGCATTCGCACCAGGTACCCGGGAGCAGAAGGCGGAGTCCAGGCTGCTTTGCCCACTTCCTGCTTTTTTAAATGATGCGGAAGCTTATGTGGTCCCCCCTGGAGCAGTTGATGGGTGTTTTTTTAATTTGTTTATTTAAGTGTCAGCACGCAAAATACAAGGGTGGCACACACAATAGCTGGTTGTCACCTGACATCCACCCACAACTTCATCTCCGGAGCCTTTAACAGGGGGAGCAGCACGGGGCCTCTGTGTTCCAGAGAGCTGAGCAGATCCTACCTGGGCAGATCCTACCTGGGCAGATCCTACCTGCGCAGACCTTACCTGGGCAGACCTTACCTGCGCAGACCTTACCTGGGCAGATCCTACCTGGGCAGATCCTACCTGGGCAGATCCTACCTGCGCAGACCTTACCTAAGCATCTCGCTAAAGCAGCTCAAACACAATGTGGCGTGTTCTTATTTCGGCTTTTTCGGGGATATGGCAGTTGACACAGGAGGCCACGGGGGTCCCTGTGGGGAGTGACTGACTCCAGGTCCCCTGGTGAGGAGGGACCCAAAGGAGCCTGCAGCATCTGGTGGGGCCACGTGGCAAAGAAGAGCTCACAGCCCACGGATGGGCCAGAGTCACTGGGGCGCCAGTGGCCAGAGATGAGCCACCAGAACATCGAAAAGAAAAATATTACACGGTGTCCTGGAACAGAGAGAGGGCATTAAGTGACAACTAAGAGAATCTGAATGAAGGACAGGCTTTAATCATAAGGTATCGATATCGGTTCATTAAGCGTAACCAATGCATCATGCAATGTAAGATGCTAGTAATGGGAAATGGGCGCCAGGGGTAAGGGAACTCTCTCCTCCGTTTTCCTATCAAGCTAAAACTATTCTAAAACACACACACACACACAACTGATTAATTCTAGGGGGAATCAGAATAATGGCCACCACAGAGTGAAATACATCAAAGGTACAAGAACCTGTCCTGGCTGCTGTGGCTCGGTTGGTTGAGCATCATCCCATGCATTAACAGGTTGCAGGTCCGAGTCCCAGTCAGGCCACATGCCCAGGTTGCAGACCTGATCCCCGGTGGGGGTGCGCAGTAGGCAGTTGATCAGTGTTGCATTCTCACATTGATGTTTCTCTCTCTCCCTTCCACTCTCTCAAAAATAAATAAAAACATATTTTTAAAAAGACAAAGTAACATCACTTTATGATTTCTAAAGGACAGAATATTCTAGGCACTTGAAAAGTTAAAAAAAAAATCTTCGAATGATCAGAGAGAAAGCTAACATGCATGAGGCCAAGACTTAATAGAGTGGGAGGAAGATAGAAAAACAGGAAAAATGTTCTCTGCAGCGGGGGTAGAGGGAAAAAGACGCATGAAGAGTAACTTCTGTTTGCTTTTTGGGTCTCTGAAGATTTTCTTCGCAACTGAGAACAAAGACCAGAGACAAAAACGTTTTCACAATTTTGAATTATAATGACCTTAGCTCAGCATTCGTTATTCCCAACGACACTCTTTAAAATAATTTTTGTGATCGCGTATAAGATCATCATTTTTTAAAAAAAGACCCAGAGGAAAACTCAGAAAGGAGGGAGTTGGCCTACGGGAGCAGCGCCCCAGGTATAAAGACAGGGACCTGCCTTCTTACCTGCGATGTGGTCAAATGAATGGGGGACTGGAATTTCCCTGGAGTCATCGGGATTTTAAAAGTGCTGCTTTTACAGGCCGTTGCTGGCTGGCCTGACACTTTCTGAAACAAATTGTATCTTTGTGAAATGGATGTTTTAAATAATAGCCCAAGCCAGGTTCCAGACACAATCCAGCACAGCGTCCAGCCAAGAAACCTCCCTTGTGAATGCTACACGGAATCGAAGTCTCCAAGTGAAAAATAAAATCACTTTTCCAAATATTTTGGTGAAAATAGAAACTTTCCGTTTTATGAGATATTATTTTTGTCTTCCATCTGTACGCAAAGTAAAACAAAATCGTAAGGCTTAATTCCATTTTATTTCAACTGTTTAACTTTGCCCCTGAACTTTCAGCTAAACATTTACCCGGTGGGTGAACTGGGTGGATTTGAATTTATGAAGCATAGTAAACATTTTCTCATTTAATAAGCTGTCCCGTTTCTCTAAACGGTATCAATTCATTAGATGTTTTAGCTGCTTTTAAGGTTGAAGAAAGTTTAAGGTTCATGCAGAATATTTTTCTAAAGATTAGTTTATATTCTTTTCTTTCCCATCTGGCTTCAGGCACAGTTATAGAAGCCATCTCTGCTTGTGCCTGATCAAGATTTTGAGTTTAGGCAATGCGTGGGGCGTGGTTTATTGATTAGATGCAAGCTGGAACGTCAGGAAATCCAAGGTATGAAATAAACGTCTTTGGTTTTTGTTCTTATTTCCTCTCCCTCCCTCTCCCTCCCTCTCCTTCCCTCTCTCCCTCCTTTCTGTCCACCCCTCACCTCTGCCCCCCCTTCCCTCTCTGGGTCCTCAGAGGTGGGCTCAGAGGGGCACGCAGTTGCCTTTCCAGCCACTAGGTGTTGTTTGGTGCATGCTGAGACCTCAGAATTGGCAGCTGGTTTCTGCCCGTCAGGAAATGATCTACCTTGGAGCTCGCTGCCTCACCAGAAAGTGGACTGACAGGATTTTGGGCACTGGGTTTCCAGCGGAAACAGGTTCTTCTTGAATGGCAGGCTATGCCTTGTTTCTCTGGGCTTGTACGTGCCTTGCGCACACCTGGCATACGCTTCCCGGACCAGCAGGATGTGTTTCTTCCCGAGCCACGGCTGTTTTTCCCAGCAATCGCCACCGGTGACGGCTTGTCGTTGATTTGGGGTGGCTTATGTGGGGAGCTGGCTGCGACACCTGGGAGGTGAAAATCCAAGGTCCTGCCAGGTGCCTAAAGCCCAGCTCCGCAGGGTGAGCCGTGACTGGCGTGAAATATGATCAGGGACCTCAGTCGCCACTGCCTGAACTTTCCACTGCTTCCCGCTTGCCCAGCAGGGCAGCAGGCATCCCAGGGTAGATTCCATTCCTGGCCTGGTACTCGGGCTCTGCGGTTTCAAGCCCTAAATCGGCTCTTTAGGGCTGGCTACCTTGGCCAAGTTACTTCGTCTCTCTGTGCCTCAGTTTCTTCATCTGTCAAATGGGAATAAGTGTCCCTGCCTAAAGAATTTCTCGACGATGACCAAAACATCGGGTCTAAAGTGTAATGCCTGTCCTATAGTCAGGACTGAGCAAACGGTAGTTGGTTCATTCATTGAGCCCTACAGTGTTCCAGGTCCTGCTGTGGGCCCTGGAGGTGGGTTTTATAGATACCACTCTTGAATTAACCTCACTAGACAAATGCTAAAAGGTCATGGGAGGGATAGCCACTGCAGGGAGAGAGGGAGTTGGCAAATGAATGGGTGAACGAAAGAGCAACATGTCCATCTGGTCTTCTGCAAATAGGCAGCTCTCTATATTTGAAGCACCAACAGGACACCTGGGCTATTTCAGGAGAGATCTCTCCATCCCTGCAGAGGACACACTGCATTCTGGGAAAATCACTCGAATGTTACCTGGAGGTTTTCCTCCTGGCCCGGTCCCTTCACGTGGAAACAGCAGTAACCTGCTTGGGGCACGAGTTACATGATGACACAGCCAGCCTCGCCCTCGGGTCCAGGCAGCTGTGATAACACAGCTCCTTCTGTACCTGCGACAGGTGGGGTCTGAATGGCGCGACTGTTGACATAGAAGTGCTGGAAAGCACAGGCCCACGAAGGGAGAGAGCCGAGGGCCGGCTCCTGCCCAGAGTGGGGGCAGCTTCCAGGTTCGCTGCAGGCCGCCCCCTGACTCTGCATTCAGAGCCAGGTTCTGCTTGGCCCTCACACAGAGCCCCTTCCTCTGGTCCCTGGTCAGCCCCAAGGCAGTCCCGTGCCTCCTCCTTCCAGAGCCCTCTCCAACCCTCGCCACCCCCAGTGCTTCTCCCCGGGCCCTCCTCCCGAAAGGGGCCCAGCACCCATGTCTGCACCTTGTCTGGGGACTGCTGCCCCACCACGTGGGCCTGAGTCTCTCCTGGCGACTTTAAAGCTCCTCGAGGCAGTGGGGGGCTGGGAGGAGGGAGGGGACCACACTCCCCATCTTCTCTACTTTCCTTCTTCAGGAACATTGAGAACAGTGCACCTGTGGGGGCCTCGCAGATGATTAATACTTAAATCACTACTTGCCTGAGGCTCTCGGTCTGTCTCCCCTTGGGGATGGTCCACTTTAGAAAGGCAGAGGGGACGTGGACCTGGGTTCGAATTCTGCCCTACAGTCACCAGCTGTGTGGCCTTAGCAAGTCCTTTCCCATCTCCGACCTTAGTCTTCTCAGCTATAAAATGGGGATATGCACAGGGCGAGGGGGAAGCAGAGCATGCATGACTTTGAAAATTCTTGGGAAGATAGAGAGGCCACACCTGGCTGGTGACCGACACAGCGTTAACTGGACTCTGTGCTACCGTCGCCTTCTGCATGTTTTTAGCTTGAGGGAAACATTTGTTATTGAAGTAAAGCAGACAGTTGTGAAAGTGCACAGATCCAGAACTCATCGTTGATGAATTTGCACAAAGCGGATTCATCTGATACGTACCACGCAGGTCAGCTGAGCATATCATCAGCTCCCCGAAGCCCCTTTGGGCTGCCCCCATCCTCACCTCCCCATCCACCCCCAGGCATTCAACTCACCTGCCTTGGAACTCAGCGGAAACTGGCTTTTGCTCCGCATTATGTCTGTGAGGCGCGCCCATGTTGTTGAACAGCCATAGCTCTGGGGCGTTCCATCCTGTGAGGTCACCCAGTTCTGCCCGAGGGCGCCTGCATTGGTTCCAGCAGGGATGGGGCTGGGGGGGGGGTGTCTCCAGGGAATAATGCTAGTACTGAAGGTCCGCACACCTGCCACTGGGTTCCCACCGAGGAGGGGCCTTGGTCCCGGACACGCTGATGCCAGTCCTGACTGGCAGATGCCCGGAGCTGTTGTGATCATTGAAACTTGTGTCAGTGGCGCGGGGATGTCCGGGAACCCACGCCCTCCCCACACGTGGAATTGTGAGGTTTGGGATTCTCAGCTTCGTTTCGCTTGGCACTGAGCGGATCTGAGTGTCCCGTGGACTCTCCCTGAGTTTGTCATGTGCTCTGAGCACCGAGGGTGGTGGTCGCCCTCTCCCGCGCACATGGCCATTGGGGGAGCCTCTTTGGGGAGGTGCTGGACAAGCGTCTTTTAAAGGTGGGTTTTGGAAAAAAACTAATAAAATTGGGTTTTGTCCTTTTTTGTTCCTTTGTATATATCTGGATGCAAGCTCTTGGGGGTATGTGTATTACAGTGGCCTCCTCCACTCTGTGACTTGCCTACATACACACTTACCTAGTGATGTGTGTTGATCAACACAAGTTCTGAACTTGAACGGGTCAATGTGTGAATCTTTTCCTTTGTGGCCAGGGTTTCCTGTGTCCTGTTTAGGAGGTCACGGGGCTCGTCTCCTCTGGTATCTTCTAGAACAGTGGTTCTCCTCAACCTTCTGGCCCTTTAAATGCAGTTCCCCGTGTTGTGACCCAACCATAAAATTACTTTCATTGCTCCTTCATAACTGTAATGTTGCTGCTGTTATGAATCGTCATGTAAGTATCTGATATGCAGGATGGTCTTAGGCGACCCCTGTGAAAGGGTCGTTCAACCACCAAAGGGGTCACGACCCACAGGTGGAGAACTGCTGCTCTAGAAGTTTTGCTGTTTGCCCTTGCCTGTCTGGAATGGGCCTTGTGTATGCTGTGAAGACAGGAGGTCAAGCTTTGCCTTTCTCCCTACAGGGGGCCACACATTTACTGATTCCAAAGACGAACCCACCCCCCAGGGTGGACTCTGCCATCAATCAAGTAACAGAGGATGGTAGGTCTGCCTCTGGTCTCTCTGCTTTGCTGCATTTGCCCCTTTACGTGGCACATGCTACACTCTGTTAGCTTCTGGGACCATGCTTGGACACTTGGGCCCCAAAGACCCCTGCCCAAATGCCCAGCCCACGTCCCGAGCCTACAGGCCCCTCCCTGGACCACCCTCTGGAGGGCAGAGCATGGCACACTGTGTAGGCCTGTGGTTACCTGGGGAGCTCTGTCTATGGGGCAGTAGTCAGAGTAGGGATGTGCAGGCGCCTCGTGGTGTCAGATGGTGCTGGGGTGGCAAGAATGGGGGGCGGGCACCACCTGCCCCACCCCCTCGCCTCGGGCACAGATCTCCAAGGAGTGTGTGACCTCTAACTTTGAACCTCACCTTCTCTGTCGTATGAAGGTATATTTCTCAAAACAGGAGGATAGAAAATACTTAGTTGTATTAACGCTTCTTAGTTTGGTTTATAACTTTAGTATTAGATACAGGCACATGCTGTGCTCTTGTTAGAGGCAGGCTTGTCTCAATAGAGTTTATCAATATTATGAGATTTTCATTTTTAAAAAACCACTAGATTTTTGTTTTGTTGATGCCTCCACAATACATTATGTTCTCTAAATCACTGACACCCATTTTTTTTTTAAGTCATTTGCTTCCTTCTACTTTGGGTTTGATTTGCTGTTTTATTTTCTCTTGCTTTTTGGCATGAGCACGTGGAGAACTGAGTTTCAGCCTTTTTTCTTTTTGCTGCGTGCCTCTAATTCTCTACCTTTATCTTCAAGCACAGGTTTGACTGATTGTGATAATATATACACTAAAATGCGATATGGCGATAGCCTATCTTCATTACCTGCAGTTCAAAGTAACTTCAAATATTCGTAGTGCTTTACTCTTACATCTATGACTCTTTAGAAGAGCTACGTAAACTTTCCAAGTATTTGGGGATTTTTATCTTTGTTTTTTGGTCCTTGTTTCCCGGGTTAAGAGAGGACAGGGTCCAGGCCTACAGATGTGCTGAGACAGGTTTTACAGCCCAACATGAGCCCTCATAGTAAATGGTATGCATGCACCTGAGTAGATTTCTTAGGTTGATTTCTTAGGTGAAATTCTATAGTAAAAGGGTTTTGTTAATTTTTTTTAACAGTTAACATTCACAATGATGATGATTTGTTTTAGTTCTGTCCACTTTTGCTTTATGCTTAAGGTAAATATAAATTAGAATTATGTCTTTCTGTTGAATTGAGGTACCATTAGGTACCCTTAGAAAACATTCCTTTTTCTCTCTGGGGAATGTCATCCTTTGAAATAGACCTCGTTTGATGTTAGGATAGCAACACCAGATTTCTTTTTCTTGTTTTTGCCTGGTAAACATTTCTTCCATCTCCAACTCCTCCTCATTCTGCGTCTTTATATTAAAGTGTATCTTCTGCAAATAGTACAGAGTTGAAGTTTTTTAAAAACTCTAGTCTGATACCTGTCCTTTAATTGGAGTATTTAGCACATTTATATTTAACATAATTATTTTTATATAGCTGGGCTTATACTCACCATCTTACCCTTTGTTTCTATGTGTCTCGTTTGTGTTTTGGGCATTCTTAACTTCTTTTCCATTAATCAAATGTTCTTATTCCAATTTCTCTTCTATTGTCTGGTTAGCTATGCATTCCTTATTACACTATTCAAATGCATCCCTGGTTTTTCAGAGTATATCTTAAAAGAGTGCCTTTGCCCCTCACTTTTTAATCCCCACAAGGTATTATTATTGCTATTCTAAATAACCAATGGTAATTTGGATTTGCCTACATAGTTACCCTTTCATTTTTGAAAAATACTTTCTCTGGGTATAGAATCCTATATTGGCCATTGTTTTCTTTCAGAAATTTAAATAGGCCATTCTGTTGTCTTTAGCTTCTATTGTTTCTGTGGAAATGTCAACATGATTATTGATCTTCTGAAAATAGTGTATCCCCCCCCCCCCCACACACACACACACACCGTTGCTTTTAAGATTCTTTTTCCTTGTCTTCCGTTTTCACCAGTTTCATTGTAGTGTTCCTCCTGTGGTTTTCTTTATCTGTGTCCTCTTGAATTTACAGAGGTCCTCATAGCCAAAATTAAACATGGCCTGATATACATCACCAGTTTTGGACATTGCTTGATCAGACTCTTTTCAAATATTGACCTTTTTCTCTCTCCTCTTTCTCTGGAACTCCCACAGCACATAAGTTATGCATATTCAAAAGTGTGTGTCTCAATCTTTTCTGTTTTATGTATTTTATTTTTCTCTGTGTGCTTCAAATAGAATATTTTCTACTAAACTATGTTCCAGTTTATGGATCTGCTCCACACTAATCTGCTTTTCTACCCATCTTTTGAATTCTCATTTTTCAATTTAGGATTTCCATTCAATATTATTTATCGACTTCAGTTCTCGGGTGAAATTCTCTATCTTTTCATTTATTTTCTCCTGCATATGAATGTATATGTCCAGTAACCTCCAATATCTGGATCTGCTTTTGGTCTGTTTCTATTGTTGCTTGTTTTGCTTGGTTTTTCATTGTTTGACCCTCCTTCCTGGTACTCCTGGTAATTTTTCACTGACTCTTAGATACCGTGTGTGAAAAATGGGGGTGGAGGGTAGGATTCTGGGTGACGTTCGCTTTCCCCAGAGAGGACTTTGGTTTCTTTGGCAGGCAGACCACAGACGGATCAGCTTGCTTCCATCAGGTATGGAGGTGGTTTGAGTCTAGACTTCAGGATTTGGGGAACACTGGTCTTTTTCTGAAATGTAGCTTTTGGGCTCTGAATTTAAAGCTGGTGGACTTACCAGGACCCCCACCTCCTTGCTGGACCCTCCACTCCAATTCTTGCTTCCCTGGCATCAAGAGACAGCCGAAATCAACTGAGCAGAATGTTGGGCTCATATTTCTGTGGTTCCTCTCTCTCTCTGGGATCTTAGCCCTTGAGTCCTATCTGCCCTGGCTGTCCTCCAGGCCCTTCCACGCCTCGGTTTTTCTGTTGTTGTTAGGCAGCGTCTCTAGTTGTTCTTAACAGAAAGAGCACCTTACACAGTCGCTGTTCCGTTGCGGCTGGAAGCAGAGCTCCCGGGATGGGTCCTACCAGCTGCCTCCTGCAGGCTTGCTCATGCCTCGGAGGGGTGGACACAGAGCATGGCTGTGAGAACTGGAGCTTCAGACCGACAGCGGAGGGAAGGCTGGCTCTGGGGGTCTCGTGTAGGGCAGAGTCCCTACCTCCGCTGCTTCCAACTTCATGACGTTGAGTAAGCCACCATAACTGTCAGGGCCTGAGGTTCATCCTCTGCAAAATGGGTCTAATACCCGTGCCGTGTACTTCACAGGCCTCATGCGAGGTGAACCACTGGGACACGGCCACGGGTTCTCAGAAAGCAGAGAAGCAAGCGACTTTCTTTCTAATAAAGATGATGCAGTGGGCCCCAAATACAGGGATGGAGTCGGGACAAGAGCCTTTTGCTGTGTGCAGGTATCACATCCCTGACAGACACTTGCAAACGTGTGTAAAAGGTGGGTGTGTGCTCCAGGAAACCTTCCCCAGGGGCCCGAATTCTGGAAGACTCTAAAGACATTCTCCTAATGAGCTGAATCTCGCCCACCAGGCGCAAGCAGAACAGCTGAGAACAACGCTGAGAGTCACGCAGCAGGTGTGGCGTGTTCTGAAAGGGCAGGTGGGGCGAGGCGGCCGAGGGTCCAGAAGCTACCTCCTCTCTGGGGCCTCGTCCAGAGTCCCCTCCTGGGCGCTTCCACAGAAACAGGAGCCCAACCCCTGCCCATCTCACTGAAGGGTTACTGGTCCCCTGTGTGCAAGCCTGTCCT
>PVJC01006306.1:6746-34346 GCA_004026665.1 Murina feae | reverse complement strand
TTTGATTCCTCCTTCTTCTTCACCTGGAAAGAGGTCTCCATGCTTTGGAGTGCACTGAAGGGTGCAGGGGTGCAGCCCGCCCGCGCCACTGTCCCAGCGCGCATGTGGCTCGCGATGGGTGCGGTGGAGAGGGTTCACGGCCCGCCCATCGGCACTTTTGTGGCTCATAGAGGGAAGGACGGGAACTATCGGGCGGGTCCTTGCTGCAGTCGTCAGGGCTGCCCATTGCATGAGCTGGAGGCCCAGCCGCGGGCGTAGGTCTGGGCCCGGACTGGGGTGGGGGTCTCGCCGCCGGGGCCCGCAGAGCTGGAGCAACGTGACCCTCAGCCTCTGCTCTTGCACTCGGGACCCGTCTGTTGGGAGGAGCCCGTGACTCACCTTCACCCCCTTCCCAGCCGGTCATCTGGCCTCAGCCCCACAGGTGACCAGGAAAATGTCTCCCAAGCCCAGATGCTTATCTGAGAAACAGCTCTCTCAGTCCCTGAGTGGCCCTCTGTTCTCTTCACCATTTTTCTCCTGTGTTCTTGGTTTTTGCTCTGGTTTTTTCAGGTGGACATCCTGGACTGGGGGGTGAGCTTTGAAATTGCCCCCAGGGATCAGCCAGATGCTGACTCCCCCCCCTCTTCCCCCCGCTCCAGTCTGGTTGTGTTGGCCTCCAAAGTCAAGTCACTGGGCAGTCCAGGCCAAACCAGCGGGAAATAAAGGTTTTCCTTGTCCCCCTTCCCTAAACCGCTTCCTTCTTCCCTTTCCCATATTTGTGGGAAGTTCCCTTTCTCCACTTGCCCCATTGCCGAAGTCCGTGGGCCTGATGCTGGTTGCCTTGTTTACCTATCAAGTAACTTGGGAGAAGAAAATCACTTACACCCTAGTAAGAATTAGATCAATAGTTTGCCTTTTCCCAGGATCTCTGTTCTCTGTGTCAATGGAAAGCTTAGGGCCACAGTACCGACACTGAGGCAGTTACAGAAGTGAAGGGTGGAGGGGGAGGCTGATCTTGGCAGTTCTCTCAAAGCCCAGGCACTCACACACACACGTCGCTAACCCCAAGATCTCGCTTAGTTGGCATACCGTCCATGTTTTGGAGCAAAGGGCTTTAAAACTGATTGAGAGTGATTTGTGGCATCACCGGAGGAGGTGCAGGGAGCCATAAGATTCCTCGGACTCTAAATCTTTGATGTTTTACTTCTTGAGTCATTCTGGGCGAAGCATAGAACAGGGCCGATGTTGTAAACAGATTCCCTTTGAGATAAGCAGAGCTGCCCGGGGACAATCAGCTACCACCCCTTCCCCCCGGCAGTGAGGTCTCGGTCACAGGGGTTGGAATCTCTTGGGGTCATTGGTCATTAGAGGAGGCCCTGCACGTTGACAGGGGTTGTGCCAGGTCAGTCACGTAGGGCCCTTGGCTAAGATGCCTGATGCACGTCCTGGGCCCCACCCCACATCCATAGCCTGCTGTCTTGTATCGCCTCCCCCGTAGCAGTCATGGCCTCTGATATTCCTGTTTACCTGTTTGTTCTTTGTCTGCCTCCCCCACGGCAGGTAAGCTCCATGGGAACAGGGACTTGACCCAGTTTTCCCTTCAGGTCTCAGTGCTTGCTCTGTGCCTGGCACTCGGAGGTTCTCAGTAAATGAATGAATGTCCACTGTCCGAATGAACAAGTGGCTGAAAGGCCCAGTGTGGGAGGCGCCAACCCAGGTCCCTATGCTCCTTCCTGTTCAGCCCCTCTGCCTCTGGGGTAATCCTATATAATAAAAGGCCAATATGCAAATTGACCAAACGGTGGAACGACCGGTTGCTATGATGCACACTGACCACCAGGGGACAGATGCTCAACACAGGAGCTGTCCCCTGATGGTCAGTGTGCTCCCACAGGGGGAGCGCCACTCAGCCAGAAGACGGGCTCATGGCTGGCGAGCACAGTGCTGGTGGCGGGAGCCTCTCCCACCTCCGTGGCAGCACTAGGATGTCCAACTGCCAGCTTAAGCCTGTTCCCCAGGAGCAGGCCTAAGCCATTAGTCAGACTTCCCCCGAGGGCTCCCAGACTGTAAGAGGGCCCAGGCCGGACTGAGGGACACCCCCACTCCCACCCCAAGTGCACGAATTTCATGCATTGGGCCTCTAGTTGTGGTAATAAACCGCTATGACAAGCAGATAGCCAGATGCTGAGCTTCTCAGTGGTGACCCCTGCGTTACATGCGGGACCCATGCATCCCAACAGCCTGTCTATAATTGGGAGAAGAAAACAAGGTTTGCAGATCCTACATAGTGGGTTCTCTGGAAAGTTCTATTCCAATAGATAGAACTTAAAGTCCTCTGGGACAGTCTCTTCCACATGCATCTATGGAGGAGCTGCTGTGTCCAGGCCAAAGGCAGGTTGCATCTTCCCCTCCTTGGTGATTGGAAGGGGCGGGGGCCAGGACAGCCGACCTTGGCTTTCCCCAGGTAATGGCACAGAGAAGACCTCTCCCAAGGAGTTTAAAATGCCCTGGCATGGCTCCGTGGTTGAGCATCAACCTATGAACCAGGAGGTCATGGTTCAATTCCCCGTCAGGGCACATGCCCGGGTTGTGGGCTCAATCCCCAGTGTGGGACGTGCAAGAGGCAGATGATCAGGGATTCTCTCTCATCATTGATGTTTCTCTCTCTCTCTCCCTCTCCCTTCCTCTCTGAAATCAATAAAAACATATTTAAGAATAAATAAAGTGCCCTGGGTGCAGGGGTGCGAGCCGGCCTGTCACTATGACATCCACTGCACAGCAGACCAGAGGTCCCCACAAGCCCCCAGGGACATGGCAGGAGGAGTGCCAACTTCACAGAGACCCAGGCAGCCCTGGGCCCCAAGCGCGGTTAGTCCAGAGGGGAAATGCCTGCCACCCTTATGGACAACACGCCCAGGGGCCCGGCAAAGAAAGGCAATGTGACAGCGTGGGAGGCAGGTTGCTGCTGGCGTCCAGGCACTGCCCACGCTGGTCACTCCGGGTGCTTCCGACCCCTCCACCCTGTCCCATGCAGCCATCATAACTGTGTCAGCTATGTCACGGATGGCAATGCCGCAGCAGCACTGTGTGACGGGGGCACCCAAGGCCCCTCCCAGGCACCCTCCCCTCCGGTCCACCCTCTCCTACCCTCCACCGCCTCCACCTGTGCCTCCCCTAGGCCCTGGGTGCCCTGGCCTCCAGACCTTCCCCCTTCTTGGAGCAGCCATCCCCTCCTCTTCATCTTCCTGGTTCCTGATGATCCTTTAGGGCTCAGCTATGAAGCCACACCCTGTGGAGAACCTTCCGGAGCCTCCGTGGCCTTTTTTTCTCAGGCCTTTCCATACTGCCAGAGCCCTGTGACTCCTGTGCGGGCAGGTCCAAGTTTCACAGCTCAGTGGTTGCACACAGTGGGGCCTCCGTGAATATGCTCATTGCCCAGCGGAGCAGGGCAGCCTCCTGGCCGGAGAGCCCAGCCCTGCTCTCTTCCTGGGCCAGGGCACAGTTAGAGGAGGCTGACCAGGGCTTGTCCACGGGCCTTCGTGGCAGCTGGACCGTGGCCTGTGCAGCACTGCTTGCAGAGGCCCCATCAGCTTAACACGTACTTGCTCCGCATGGTGCTAGGATCCATGCGCACTGGCATAGTACACATTTTTCACTCAGTTGTGCTTCTGACAAATTCTTTGCAACCTGCGGCATGCCGGCTCTGCTGGCTGCTGGCGCCGGGAACACAGGGAGAGTGAGACAGACAAAGGTCCCCGCGTTCCCAGGGCAGAGACAAAATAAAGGTCAGGTAGCAAATGCTTTGAAAGAAAGGAGGGGCCAGGAACGAGGGCCAGGAAAGCTCTCTAGAAAGGCGATACTTGATCGGGGGACCGGAGAGAAAAAATTAACTCCTGTGAGGCTCTCAGCAAAGGTCTGCCCATGGGGAGGGGATCCCAGAGGTCCCAGCGGTCATTGAAGGGAAGACAGTCCCCTTTGTTTGGTCCCCAAGATAAACACACTGTGGGCTGTGACCTGGAGCAGCAGGAAGGGAAGGCTGCCACCTGTCTCCTCCCAGAAACCTGTCCCTAAATGTCGCCGATTCTGCAGAAGCCTGGCCAGCTCCAAGGACGGAGCTGGCCCATCTGTCCCCCTGGATAGGAGGACATCTCCCCTGGAAGCTTTGCCTTACAAACAGTTCCCCTGATCTGCTCACTCAGGCCCCGTCCACCTCTGGGCACCATCGGTTTCCTTTTCCTTGTTTCTGCCGAGCTCCCCGACAAAGCTAGGGCGGACGGACGGGCATTCTCTCCCGCCAGGTGGCTGGAAGGAGCCGTGTAGTTCTGCAGAGGGAGGAGGGTCTGGGGCGATGTTGCTCTCAGGGAGACTAAGAAAGTCTCCAGGTGCTCGCGCTGAGGATCAAGTCGTGGAATCAAATCATCAGCAGTTCCTCCCCGTTCTCTTGCTGCTCAGGAGCGGGCGGGCGGAAGGACAGGGGGAAGTGGAGCCCTGTGGTTTTCCAGAAAGTCTGCTTTCAGGCCGGCCGGCCTCCGCACAGGCAGCTCTGGGAAGCGACCAGCTGGACGCAGAGGCGGGGCGCCAGGACGGTCGGTGGCCAGGGGCCCGCACAGACCTGTGTGACCACAGGGACGAGCTGTGGCCACCAGAGTCAGCTTCTGGATGGACTTTGGGACCAATAATGACACACATGTGAGGAAGAAGGCCCCACGCTGGGCCCATTTTTAACCCTTTATGGATGAGCCGGTGTGTGCGCGCGAGTGTGTGTGTGTGTGTGTGTGCGTGCGCGCTCACTAACTCCATAGGACACAGACTTTTGGGTTCTGTCTGCATAAGCAAAGGGGTTGACATGGCTGAGCTGATTCATTGTTGGTCATCGATGCCTTCTGCAAAGACAGAGGTCTCTGTCTTCCTCCTCTAAATGGTTTACTTCTTAAAGAGGAAACTGCGTTGTTGACTATCTGGCCCCATTCTGTGCCTTTGTCCTGGGTCCCGGTGGCTCACTTCTGGTACCATTTTCAGGCACAAAGATCCGGAGCCATCAAATCGTGGCAAGATAGCCTAGAGCTGACGTTGGAGGGGCCAGACACAGCGAGATACGGAGTTAGGCAGTAGGTGGAAGGGGACAGAGTCTCTGGAGAAACCCAAAGTTGGGGAGGCATTTGAGGACAGGGGGGAGGTAGTAGGAGAATGAATGGATGAGTGTGTAAGAGAATGAACGATGGGTGAGTGAGCGAGCAAGTGCATGAGCCCATGAAGGCATGAGGGAATGTGTGAGGGAGTGAATGGATTAACGAAGGAAGGATGTCCTGGTGAGCAGTCACTGAGTGACTGAATAAATGAGTTGATGAATGAGTGGATAAATCATGGGTGAAGGAATGAATGGACCCCCCCCCCAACCAGCCAACATGGTGCTTTCAGAAGAGTCGAGGGGCAGGAGCCTGAGATGCCTCCTTCTCAGCGACCCACCTGCTTGACTCCAGTGTCCAGACTCTAGTGTCCAGAAGTCCTTGGGGAGGCGGCTCGGTCAGACACCCTGCCCCATGCACTTGGCGCATTGTGTGCGACAGCCTCCCGCCGCATGTGGTGTGTGCATGGTGTGCACTTGGTATGCATGGTGTGTGCATGAGGTGTGCATGTGGTGAGGCAGACACTGATGCTGCTGCAAACACAGCATGGAGGGCCCTCGGGAGCACCTTCAGGAGGCCAGGTGCAATTCCTTCAAAGTAGAAAGCTTGCTCACCTCCTCCACGAGGAGCCTGTGTGACCAGCTGTGTAATCAGATATGTTTTGGAATTGAAAGCTATTCTGTCCAAATATCTTATGAATGTGCCTCCATTGGCCCTTAGGCAGAGGTGGCTTTCTCTCAGTTGGCGCCGTGCCCATAGAATGCCAATAAATTGGCTGTTTTTCCTTAAATCACAAAGGGTCCGACGTAGGTCTGCAGGGTATACAGTGAGTCAGTGTTTTTAATAACTCGCTCTTTTTCTGATGACACACCAATCTGTGTTCAAATCTCAGAAAACACAGCAAAATATGCAGCAGAAAAGAAGCCGCCCAGCAATTCTCCTTTGGTGATAACAAAAGGCTCCGCAGCCGAGCCCACCTGTCCGACGTCCCCGACCACACATGGCTTTGAGCCCTGAACTGGGATGAACTGGGATGAACTGGGATGTGCTCTTAGTGAACAATCCACACGGGATTTCAAATATTCATCAGGGGAAAAAGACTCAAATCCCCATTAACAATTTTTATTCTGCTTGTAGGCTGAAAAGGTAATATTTTTATGTGTTAGGCTACATAAAATATTGTCTTGATTCCACCTCATTGTTTTTACTCTATAATGTGGCTACTGGCGCATCTCAGGTTACCTGTGTGGCTCACACCACATTTCTGCAGGGCAGTGCTATGCTACAGGGTCCGGGAGTCCCTCCGTGGGCACACGGGAAGTGCCCTCAGGAGGATGAGGACGGGAGTGTGACACCTGGGTGAGGTTCAAGGTTCTGAGTCAGGGGGTCCGTTGACTTGCTGGTGAGGCCCTGGCTCATTCGTGCGTCCTGCAAGCATCAGGCCACTGCTTGGGCTGGGTGCCCAGGGGGCTGGCCCTGGGAACACAGGACACAGTGCACCCCCGGGAGAAGCTTGCCACCTGCAGCTCGGCTCAGAATGGCGAGCCTGGACCTAGCTGAGGCCCTGACATGAACCAGAAACTGGCACTGAGTCACACACACGAAGATACAACTAGACGAAGGCCGCAGTGTCCAAGGAAAGGCCATTCGTGGTCCCACAAGAAGCCAGAAGACCTTTTACCCCAGGCCCGGGGTCTCCCAGGAAAATGTTGGCATCTTCCCACGGAGATACCCAACCTCGTCTTCCCAGGGGGCTCTCGCTTTGCTGGATCTTTGCGGGGGAAGCTGGGTGAGGCCACACCGGTCCAAGAGGGGCCAGCCAGTGCCTGTGGCAATGCCTGTGACATCAGTGCAGCCAGTGCCTACGACATCAGGGCCCAGCCTCCCTGGAGATGGGTCTCTAGGGAAATTAAGGGCTGTGCATGGTCACTGAGCCCAGGGAAGCAATAATGCAGGTGCGGTGCACTCACGTGTGCACACACACATGCACATACACATGCACACACATGGAGAGTGCAAAGGCCATCAGGCCCGGTCACACACTCTCAGGAGGACAGGGTCCCAAGTTCCTTCCTGGTTCAGAGCCCGAGGCCTCAAGGGGCCTTCAGCCAGGAGGATGTGGCCCATATGCGTCAGAGGCTCCATGGACCTGGGGGACAGCACTCCCGGGAAGAAGGCCCGCCTCTGCCAGCAGGGTTAAGCTCAGAGGGAGGAGATGCCTCTGCGTGTGACATGGAAGTCCCTCGTCCTCTGGGCCTTGAGGAAAGACCGCGCAGTGACTCAGCAGCGCAGCTGAAGTTCTTGCGTTCTTTCATTCCTTCAAGCCCCGGGAAGAACTAAACCAGCAAACAAGGCTTTCCTTTGAAAGCATGGAGTCGGCAGGCCATGCGGGCTGTGTCACGGCGTTTCCACGACCTGCCGGGCAGGGGGTCCAGTGCTGGCTGAGCCTTGTCCTGCTGCAGGGGGGCTTGTCCCCTGTCCCCAGGATGGGCGGGGTTTCTTAGGAGAAGCAGCCATCCTCATGGGGATCAGTGCCATGACTCCCGCCTCTCTAGGCCAGAGGGAGCTGTCGGAGACTCAGCCTGGACTTCTCCCCACATCACCAAGGAAAGGACCCCCCGTGGGATGGCGGGGTGGGACCCCTGTGGGAAGCCACTTGCAGACAGTGGCAATCATCCTAAGAACCTAAGAATGAGGGAGGATTTGCAGAGAGCTTAGCACGATGCTGGCCTGACCCCAGTGGGCACAGTACCACTTGCCTGTTCAATCAGCGAGCACACACAGGGCATCGGTGGTGGGGGCAGGAGGGCGAGGGGTGAAGAATGCAGAATAGCGCAGCAGACGTGAAGTGATGGGGCAGAAACGAGCCAGGGTGTCCAGACGGAATTGGGAGCAGGGCCAGCGGAACTGACATGAGTAATGCGAGTGAGCTGGACCAGAAAGGCTTCCGGGAGGAGGCAGCGGGTCTGAGCTGGCCGGGCGTGTTTTTAGAGTTCTTAGGAATTATTCTCAGAAGGCAGGCCTCTGAGAACCCCGAGATGGAAACCACAGCCGTGGATTCAGTGGGAGGGAACCCCGCCCCCCTCCCCAGACAGAGCTTCACGCTTTGGCTCCGCTCCAGAATGTGGGGCTGGCGGTTTCCATGCCCGCGGAGTCTGCCCGGCCAGCTGCAGCGCCCAGGCCTCTGCTGGGGATTCTGACCTCACGGAGGGAAGGAAATGACCGTGGTGCTGTCTCCCGCCCACCCTCTCTCAGTTATAAATTCCCCAGGCGCGTCTTCCCCGGGATAATTACACCCCAAGTCCCTTTTAGGGTCTTAGGTCATCTACCTGTTTGGCGACCCCCACTGGAGACTCTACAGGGGCACGGAGCCAGCCGGGGAGGGGATGGGTGGCCAGGTGGCCATTGGCGCTCACAATAGCCCTGAGTCATGAGCTGCTCACTCCTTCCATGCGCTCTCCCCACCCGTTCTCTGTGAGTCAACGGCATTTATTTAGCACCTCTGAGTACTAGGGAGACCTGCAGCGGGCAGCTGCCCTGGGCAGGGGTGGCTAGGACCCAGGAGAGCAGCCTCAGCTGCCCAGCACCAGCCCCTCACCAGCCAGATGGGGGCAGCTCCAGGGGTGGCTGTGTATTTTGTGAGAAGAAACCACACCGGGCAGGCACCTCAGAGCCTCTCTCCTTCCCTCTGTGAGAGCAAATGTTGAATTCATGGAATGTGCCCTGCCTCTGGGCTGTCACGTAAGCCACTTCTCCAGGCCTCCACGTTCTCATCTGAGAAATGTGGGGTGATAAGATCAGTCCCCCCCCCCCAAATCTTCCCTGTGACTGCAGATGGAAGCCATGGCCACGTAACAATGTCTGGAGACATCTGGGGTTGGCACACTGGGAGAGAGAGGTGTTGCCCACATGTCCACAGTGCCAAGGTAGAGAAGCCCCCACAATGACCATGCAAGAGACCCCAGAGCAAGAGCCCCGACCACCACTGCCCGGTGAGTTAGAGGGCCTGATCTCCGCTTCGTAGAGCCTGGCAGAGCCGTCTTTTCACTGCGTTGTAGGCAGTGAGTGCTCAGACTCGGACGTACGTTGCTAGGCAGAGAGAAGGCGTCCTTTCTCATGGGCAGCCGAGGAGGTGAAACTGGTGTTGAAAATGAAACACTGTTGGAAGGGGTGCCCTTCCAAGCCTCTACCTCCCCGTCCCACTCAGCCTTCTCCTGTGTCCCTTGTCACTTTGTGCCTGGACTCCTGGTATGAAAATGTCAGCAAAATGCTCTAGCTGGTTTGGCTCAGTGAGCAGAGTGTTGGCCTGCAGACTGAAGGGTCTCGGGTTCAATTCTGGTCCAGGGCACATGCTTGGTTGAGGACTCTAGAAGGGGGAGTGCAGGAGGCAGGCAATCAATGATTCTCTCGCATCATTGATGTTTTTCTCTCTCCCTCTCCCTCTCCTTTCCTCTCTCTGAAACCAATAAAAGTGTGTTTTTTTTAAAAAAAAAATATCAGCAAAGATATAAGCGCCTGATGGTGAGTAACATCACAACAACACGAAAGGGCAACAGGGTGACAGACCAGGCTGCGCCGTGAAGCCTAGAACTTCCCATCATCAAATGTACCATTGGGGCTAACGAGACTGATTCCTGAGCCGGAGTGAACCCTGCTGCTGAAATCTGTCCCCTTGAGTTTTTATTCCTGAGAACCACTGAGTCATAAAGCAGAAAATGCAACAATTTATCTCGAGGGCCTGTTTGTAAGCAACTCGGAGGAGAGACAGAATGCCAAGGAGATAGTCCACTGAGTCTGCCGAAATCACCCCCAGGGGAAGGGCCCTTTAAAGCTCTCTACCTCGGAAGATGTCTCAACATAGAGGAATCCCGTTGCCCCTCCTGATTCTTACTTTTTGTTGATCCTTGACATCCTGTGATCCAAGAATCCCCGGGCCACTGACGTCCTTGCTGGCCGTCCACTCACCAGCTCTGCACAGAGGCGCTGCCTCTCCCCTCCGCGTGTTGAAGCATTTTCACACTACCCACCTGGGAAGACTGGGGGGGAGGGCAGAGCGAGAATATCTACAGGGACGTGGCCAAGAAAGGGCGCTTAGTAGGCAAGCAGACCTCTGGAACATCTGGCTGAGGCATAAACCACAGCCACACTGTCCCCAGAGGAAGTAGGGAGCTGCCGTGCCTAAGAGATGGTCCCCCACTCACTCTGCAGCCCCCAAGAGGGCTCAGCATCCTCTCGGGGTCGGAAGTCAAGTGTCATTTCCCAAACTCTGGGAATGCCCAGTGTCCCCGGAATAGAGGAATCACAGATTTTACTCTTTCTCACAAACTATACCTCGTAGACTCCTGCAGGACCCTTTGTGCTTGAAAATAAATTTAGAAAGATGACATTAGGGTTACACAATCTTGGTTGTTTACCAACAAGGATAAGAGAACTAAGTTACATAATCGTGTGTGTGTGTGTGTGTGTGTGTGTGTGTGTGTTATTCTTCCCAGCTTTTAAAAACGTGAACTTTTAGGAGTGAGGTCTCCCTGGCGAGGCAGAAACCGTGGAGGGCTGTTTCCGGCGGGGACTTGGCCAGCCTAGTGCACTTCTCCAAACCTGTTATCCCTGTCCAAGGTGCAGACAAAGGGTCCTTTAGGGCCACTTAGCACCCGTTGGCAAGGCCAGCCCAAGGGCAAAGTAACCTCCCTCCCTGCAGCTCTCCAAGTTCAAGAAGCTCATAAACTTGAGCCTAAATGGGGGGAGAGGTGGGAAGGGGAGGTGGTGGCAATGCCGAACAGCACCCAGCCTAGCACCCAGCCTCCCCAGCACGGAGCTGCAGCTTTGCACACCCTGGAGGTGAAGGAGGCTCACCCAAGGTCATCGAGCTGCAAAGTGCCAACCCTGGAACCAGACTCACCCCATTTCCCCCACCCCATCCTGCCCGATTCCAGAACCCGCCCCCCTGGGAACGGTGGCATGCTATTGACATAATGACCTTGGAAGGCAGCTTCACAACCACTCCTGTAGGCCCTGAATGTTCCTCCGTGGCTGTTCATCAAACAGTTGAGTGTCAACTGTGTGAACCCTTGTAAAATGAGGTGGAGTGAAGACAGGAAGTGCTGCAGTGGAGGTACAGGCAGGGTCTGTGCTTGCGAGAGGGGCAATCCAGGACAGCTTCCTGGAGGAGTGGCGTTGGCGCATACATTGGAGACCTGGCAGGATGTGGAGAGGCAGAGGAAGGGAGACAATTCTCCCCGGACAGGGTTGCCAGTGTGGCCACCCCTGGAGACCTGCAAGGATAGAGGATTAAAAAAACCGTCCTGAGGAGCAGCACCTACTGTGTGCCAGGCGCCTGGGGGTCCTGGGAGAACAATCAAAGTCACTGCCCCCCCTCCCACCCCCCTCAAGGAGGCAGTAGAGAGTCATGCAAGGAGTGTAGACTACTGGGCATGGACCCACCCGCCCCACCCCCACCCCCCTTTGCCTTCAAGCCCAGATTCCCTTCTGCAAAATGAGGGCCAGGCTGTAAATGAGATGGGCTGCAGGAGGGCCTTGGCACCTGCCCCATCACAGAATACTAAGCATTCCATATGCGGGATGCAGGTATCACTGGGGGATTCCGGGAGAGATGTTTGCCCTGGGGGAGAGACGCGTGGAGCCAGGGCCTGGGGAGGGCGGGCCTGCAAAAAGCTGAGGAGGCTCCCCGGAGGAGGTGAGACTGAGTGACAGCAGGAGTCCGCCTGCGGGTGGAGGGGGAAGAGGCAGAGAGCACATTCCTGACTTCACTCTCAGAAGCGTCTCTGCCCTGCGAGGCCACCAGACACAGCAGTGCGACTTTTGGAGACTTTCATTGAAGGTGGGGGCGCTGGGAGCTTTCCTCCCCAGAACGAATCCTTGGCCACCCTCAAAAAAAAAAAAAAAAAATCCTAGGGGCACTCTCTCCGGATAAAAATAAAACTTGGAGGGGCCGCAGGAACGCAATACTTTCTTCCTGTGTTTAAGTTTCTACGGAAAATCTGACCAGCGGCCGCCGCCCCTGCCCTGAGCGGGCGCGGAGCGCTTATATCTTTCTTTAAGGGACAGACCGACAGGCGGGGCGGGGCGGGCGCGGCAGGCAGGGTGGGCGCTCGGGGCGCGGAGCTGCAGGCGCCCGGGGTGGCGGGCGGAGCGGGAGGCCCGGCCCCCTCGGAGCGAGCGAGCGCCCCGCCGCGAACGCTGCCGTGTCCGCTTTCAGAGGCCGCCGGGGCCGTGGACGGGGAGGGCGCGCCGCCCGGCGGTGTTGGCGCACAGGCAGCCGAGATGAGGGTCAATGAGAAGTACTCGACGCTCCCGGCCGAGGACCGCAGCGTCCACATCATCAACATCTGCGCCATCGAGGACGCCGGCCACCTGCCGTCCGAGGGCACGGTGAGTGCGGGCGCCGTGCCAGGGGCTCGGGGTGCTCGGGGCGCTCGGGGCGCGTGCGGGACGCCCACCCGCGCACGTGGGGCGCGGCCGCCGGCGTGCACGCAGCCTGCGATCTGCGGATCCCGAGCGGCGCTCCTCCCCACCCCCCCTATCCCCCGCGCAGCGCGGCGCCCCTCCCTCGGGCCCGGCTCGGCGTCTCTTTGGCCCCGGGTGGGTGCGGAGTCGCTTTTGCCCGGAGCCCAAACTGGGGCCCTGGGTGGGACTTTCCCTTCCTATGGGGGCGGCCAGGGCGGGGGAGGGTGGCAGCCTCCAGGCCCCACAGCACCGCCGCTCTGGCGGCAGCTGCGCCCCTTTGGCGTCCGAGCCGCCCGCGTCTCCCTCACCTGCCCGGGTGCGCGGAGTTCCCAGGGCGCGCGGCCGGAACGGGAACTCCCGGCGCCCGGGGCAGCGGGCGGGCTCTAGTCCTCGGAACTTCTTTCCACTCGGTTCCCACCCCGCACCCGCGCCCGATCCTGTGGTAGCCCCAGGCACGGGCCAGCGCCGAACGGGCCACGTGGTTGGGGACCTCTATAGGATCCCCCAGACCCCCCCCACACACCCGCTCCAGTCCATTCCCGTCAGTCACAGGGACCCCTAGAGGACAGATTTTGCCCATGAGGGGTTTGGCTTCAGTTTAGAGCAAAGTTTGCCTAAGGAGGGCAGGTCTGACGGATGCCCTCAACTGGGGGAGCCCTGCGGCCGCCCACTCTTCACAGAGCAGACTCCCTTTCCCCCCAGGGCCTCGGCCACTCCCCAGAGGATGCCAACGCCCCAGACATGGCTTTGTCCTGACCACGCTGAGGATGCCCCGGCCTGCCTCTAGCCTCAGGCCTGGGGACTGGCATCTAGGGAGGTGCCTACCATGTGGGGCAGAGACGGGAAGGCCTTGCAGCCCCTGGGGTCACAGTTGAGCTCCTGGCAAGCATTTCAAGGCTCCTCTGCACTGGGCTTGGGCGGAGGTGCAGGCAGGCAGCACTGGGCACAGGGTTGATGGAGAGGGGTCTGCCTGTGATAATACCATTGGCCTGGAGAGCTTCAGGGTCATCATTTCAACAAACACTGTGTGCCTGCTGTGTGCCAGGCCGTGCTGGATCCTGGGCACCCCCACAGGCAAGGCTCGCCTATCTGGGACTCAGGGAGTAGTGATGGAACATTACCCAGGACAGTGGCAAGGGACACATCCTTAGCACTGGGTCAGTCACTGCCTAGCAGCTCATTTAACTCTCACAACAACCATATGGGATAGGTGCTGTTACAGCTACAGATGGGGAAACCGAGGCCAAGAGGGATCTGATGAGCTGTTCCCAGTCACCCAGCAGCTCAGAGAAGAGAGCTAGGAAGGGCCAAGACAGAAACACAGGTGGCCTGAGGAATGGGCATTCTGGAGAAGAGCTCCTTATACCAGTATGGGGGGTGGGGGGGTGTCAGATGGAGAACTAGAGCATGTGAAGACCCAGAGGTGGGAACGCAGGACACCAGTTAGGAGCCATGAGGTAATGGTGAAATTTGAGAACATGAGAGAAATGGACAGTCCAGACCCGATTTGATTTGAAATAAATGGAGCCCTTAACCTCCAGTGGCCCCCAGCTCTGGAGTCTTACTTCAGGGACCCCCCCCCCTTGCTTATCTGGATCCAGAAACTGTCTCCCTCAAATCCTAGTGAGGGTCACAAAGTCTGCAGAGAGGCAGCTTGGCCCTTCCTTTGAGGTCTTCACAGACTGGAAACCCACAGACAAGCCCAAGTGAGCCTGTTGACTTAGTTTGCAGGTCTCGGGTCTCCAGGGCCTGAGGGCTGTGAATGGGGCGCTGGCTGTAGGAGAGGTGGCTGCTGAAGGGCTGGAGGCAGCAGCTCTGGGAGCTGGGGGTCCATCTGGGAGCTGGGGGCAGCGCGGCGGAAGAACCTCCTAGCAGGGGTCCTCACACTTTTTAAACAGGGGGCCAGTTCACTGTCCCTCAGATCGTTGGAGGGCCGGACTATAGTTTTTTTAAAAAAAACTATGAACAAATTCCTATGCGCACTGCACATATCTTATTTTGAAGTAAAAAAACAAGGCCGGATAAATGTCCTCGGCGGGCCGCATGTGGCCCGCGGGCCGTAGTTTGAGGACCCCTGTCCTAGGGCATCCTTGGCACAGCTGAGGCCAATCATTGTCGCGCAGTGGTTATCTTGAATTGCCCAGTGACAGCGGCTCTGTGCATGCAAAGGCCAGAGGGCGTGGGCTGCTATCCGGTTCCCAGACGTGTCCCCGACACGTGCGGTGTAGACGTAATTCCAGTCAGCCATCGGCATAAGCCGGTCCCCTGCCGACTGCCGCGCCTGTGACTTTGTGCCTCTCCTCTCTCATTCCCAGATTCAAGGGTAAAAGTCACTTGGTTTGTGTCTGTACAAAGAGAGGTAAGGAATGACTCAAAAGCTAGAGGCCACGTTGGGTGCTGTTTATTTCATGAACTGATCTTTGTGTTCATCGGTGAGTGTTCCCACTTTCTTTTTCACCCTGGTGGCTGTCAGTGGCCCCATCTACATGCCCAACAAGCCCAGACACCCCAGAGGCACCTGACGCTGGAACCTGCCTGCCCGAGAGACAAGCGCTGAGCTTCCCTGCTTATCTGCCATTGGAGGCGATCTGTTTAGAGATTACAGAGTTTGCCTGATCAGCAGAAATTGATGTAGGGTGCTGGAAATTCGGGGTTGTTGTTTTTTAATTTGGGGGATAAAATGAAGTTTCAGAGCGATGGGCCCCTTGGACCTGAAATTTGGCAGGTCCATGATCTCATTTTCCCCATTTTAAGAAAAAGAAGGGAAAAAAGCGATTGTGGGAGCCTCCCCCGGCTATTTCACTGTGGCTAGTTCACACGAATGTGTGATTCAGCTCCTAGAGCGCCAACTCCAGGTCCGAAGCCAAACAAAGGAATATATCGCATGGGGTCCCAGGAGCGTCCCAGGTGTGGACACGGGGCTGCAGTCCCCTCTTCTGCCCTTTCCTCGGGGTTTGGGGAGGGAGTTTGAAGAGGCAGGTGTGGCCCAGATGTGGACTGCCCTCTCACTGTTTGTGTAGTTGGGACAGGGCCTTTGTCCCCTGACATCTTCCCATGCCCCCTCGGGGAGCCATTGCTCTTCCATCGTTCTTCTATCTTCCTTGGGGAAGCTCCTTCCAGGAGCCCTTCCCCCCAAATATTCCAGGGATTGATCTTCAAAATATTTTCAAAGCTCCCATCAATCACACTTTGCCCGAAAGAACCCTGCGACCTATGTCGAGATGTTTTGTCCCCATCTCACCGATGAGAAAACTGAGGCTCAGTGCCGAGGAGTGTCATGAATACGTTGGGTCTCGGCTTCTGTATCCTTCATCCTGGGGCACCCACCAGGAATGGTGTGCAAAACCCAAGCCTCTGTCATTCATTCCACAACCACCCATTCAACCACGTTTCCCTGTGGAGTCGCCCGCCTCTTCCTTAAGGATAAGGGAACGTCCTGGAGTATATGCACATCCTCCCACTGGAAGTTCAATCTGCCTTTTTGTCCCATCCTGCGCTCCTCTGCTCCATGGAAGGGCCCCGTGGAGTCACATGGCCACCATGTCACCCTCTGTGGTCGTCACAGTGTAGCCACCTCCCCAGCTCAGAGTTGCTCTACAGAACCTAGGGGCCTCCCAGCCCATGTTGAGTGCAGTAGAAAAAGAGCCCACACTTTCTGTTTAGAGGTTGCTAACCCCTCACCCCTTATTCAGGTAGGATCGTCCCCTTTTATAAAGTTAGGCCAAGATGCAAACAAAGCAACTGCCCAGGGACACGAATCAGTGACAGGGCCAGGTCTGGGGGCAGGATCTGGTGCTGCCTCCTGCAAGTCCTGGCAGTGCATCTAGCTCTCTTTTATAACTTTTTTAAATCTAGATGTGGCATTGTCACCGTCTTCCACTTGTGGTCCACTTTGACCATGAGATTATTTTTCCCTCTTCTCTCCCAGTTCTTTGTGCTGTGTCTCACTTCCCAATTAGAGCAAACTTCTGTTGCAGATTCTGGGAGGACCTGTTGTAGACGCTTTATATATATGAACACATTTATTCCTTGCTACGACCCTTTGAGGGCAGTCACTTCAGATGAGAGAGGTCTTGTTGTTCCCCCAGCCCTCATTTTACGAAGGACACAGAGGACGAGATGAGGCTGTGTGCCTGGGATGAGGCAGCAATAGTGACAGAGCTGGCCTTTGCCCTCAGGCAGGAGGACGCCCACTGGATCAGGCCTTGGTCCTACTCCTCTCCAGGTGGTTCGAGATGTGTGGGATGTTTCTGTGCTCCCCAGACTGCCAGGCCTTATGGGTCCTCGATCAGGCCTCAGTGGGCAGAGTTGTCATCCCGTGTTGAACCTGGGGAGTTGAGGGCTGTCCCTAAGTTTGTTTCCCTGCTCTCTGGCTTGATGGTTTTCTCTGAATTTCTTTCTCATTCTCTAAGCGTTTGTTTGCTTTGTTCAGTAGTAGCGGTTATTCTGTCCAACCAGGGGCACTTATGGGGCCCACAGGAGGTGCCTGCCCACCCTTTGTGTAGCAGGTTATGAACGGAGGTGTATTGGGGCAGTTCCTGGCCTGGCCTCAGGGACCCTGCCACCCACTTTAGAAGCCCCTGTGCATTAAGAGCTCCTAAGTGGAAGGTTCGAAGGCAGTCCCAGCACACAAGACCTGCACAGGCTGGAGTGGTCAAGGACCCCAGATCATGGAGGACGGGGGATTCGTCCCATGCCCTGGAAGCTAGGTAGAATGACGAAGCACAGCAGAGGGAAGGTGTGCAGGAAGGGAGCACAGCATGTGAAAGGGTATGAGGATGTTCTGACTCCTGTAGGCCTGGGGGCGGGGGGCGCGGGGGGAGGGCAGAGGCACAGGAAACTGGGATGGTGGTGTGGGCAGGACACCAGGATGAACAGCCAAGCCTGGCTCAGCTCTGAAGAGGGCAGTTCCCCATATGGAACATAGGGATAAGCACCTTGTACAAATGCTGACAGTCTGGAGTGCCCAGGATGCTGGCAGCAGGCAAGGTGTCCACTGTGGTCTGACCTCGTCCCAAGTTCTTGCCTTGCCCGGCAGCAGTTCATTCCCTGAGCGCCAGCCGGTGGCTTCCCCAGTGGCTTCCCCTTCGGGTCTGGCTTTTCTGCCCACTCCGCCAGGAGAAGAGATACCCCGTTCAGCCGCCAGCTCACTGTGACTCTGCACTTCTCTGACATTCCTGAGATATTGAGGAGAACGAGCCTCTGCTGTTGGCACCAGGATCGAAGGCAGGGTGACAGGACATCCCCCAGCGCCTGTCCTGGGAATTAGATGGAGGGTGTTTTCCAGCACAGGCGTTCTGTAGCTCAGATAACCCTCCTGGCCGCCATTGGACAGCTTACATTATCCTCCCATTTTACAGAGACGGACACAGAGGCCAGAGCGGGTAGATGGAGAGGGTCCACGCCCAGATTTAGAGCCAGGTCTGGCTGACCGCAGGGCCTGGTGCTCGGCCACCGCGCCTCATGGCCCCTTCCTCGCTCCATGCTGAAAAAGAGCAGCTCCTCGAGTCCCCGTTGGTGTGGAGGGATGGAGCACCTTGGTTGTGCACACGGGACTCAAGGCTGGGCAGTGACCTCAGGAGCCCTCACAGGAGGGGCCTCTATTCTGCCTGCGACCCTGTGTGAGAAGCACTTCTGGGGCTCGACCCTGGTCGCCTTTGGCAAACCACCTGGTCCCTCTGGGCTCCTGGAACCAGGAGGCCTTCCGAGGGCCGGTGGCCTGCTTGGCACCTTCATGTGTCCTTCCTTAGCAGAGACTGTCTCCTTCATGTCAGCGGCATGAAGGCGCCGCGTGGTTGACTTGGCCCCTGCCCGCATTCGGTGATTGTTGAATGACTGAGGGAGCGAGTGGATGATGCTTTCGGTTTGAAACGCGCTCCCCCTGAGGGCCCATCCCTGAGCACCCAGCGGTGAGTGGGTCTCCCTCCTCTTCCTCTGCAGCTGCTGAACTCGCTGTCCGTGAACCCTGACGCCAAGTGCAAGTACGGCCTGTACTTCCGCGATGGCAAACGCAAGGTGGACTACGTCTTGGTGTACCATCACAAGCGGGGCTCGGGCAGCCGCACGCTGGCCAGGAGGGTCCTGCAGAACGACGCCGCGGTGGGCTCCCGCAGCGCCCAGCACCTGCCGGGGAAAGGCGGCCCTGGGGGTGCGGGCGAGCAGGAGCCCCAGATGGACTTCTACGAGGATGACAAGCGGTTCCGCAGGGAGGAGTACGAGGGGAACCTCCTGGAGGCGGGTCTGGAGCTGGAGCGCGACGAAGAGGTAACTGTACCTCTTAATTGGCATGTTGGGCGGACAGGGAGAGGGCGGGGCGTCGGTGGGCAGGGCGTCGGTGGGCGGGCTGGGCAGTTCTTTCTCCAGAAGGCGGTGGGGACATGTCCTCTTAGCTTTAAACCTGTTCTTAGGGAAGGTGGGTGAGAACACCACCCTTGTTGAGGTTGAGTAGAAATTGCTTCCAGTGGCTTCGGGGAGTGTCAAACTACCCCCCTCCAGGCCACACCTGCTCTGGGGTAGGACTGACCTTCTAGCGATGACCTTTGGGGTGGAGCCTTTCCTGCTCCGGTCAGTTCCTTCCCTGGAAGATGTGCCCCAGTCAAGGGATGGAGGATGGAGCTCTCCTGGGAGTCTTCATGGTGGTTGGCCTTGGCCCTTCTCAGGGGCTCAGCTTCTCCACATTGGGAGGTCAGCCTGACTGAGCCCTGAGGGCCTGGTGCACTGAAATCCCACAACTCACACACTTTTCTGGAGCCCCGCTCCCTGGCACAGCCTGAGAACCTTTCTAAGGGAAAGACCTGCTGGAGAGCAAGTGAGCAGTGAACTCACCTGGCAAGCAGGGCTGCCCTGGTGGCGAGAGGCACAGCAGTGTGGAGAGAGGGCCCTTAGCAGCCCTTGGTTTGCTGGTGCTCCCCCATCAGCCCCTTAACCTCTCTGTGCAAGGGGCCTGCCTTCCATGAACACTGGGGACCGGCCCCTAGCCCGAAAGCTGTCCCTGTGAGAGTTAGTAGAGAATCAGCAAAAGTCTGCACAGCACATTGCAAACAGAACAAGTCATGAATGAGCAGGTTAACTTAGGAAGCTAACAGCCACCTGTGAGTGTTCAAGATAAAAGTTGACATCGATTTGCTGTTTCATCGATGAGAACCATAATCAATAGCAATTGGTTTGGGTCCAGTGATAGGAATGCTTTTGGGGTTCAGTTAGGGAGCCCGGGGTGTGACATCAGTTTCCATTGGCCTCTTTCTACCCTAACCAGTCACGGGTCTGTGTGTTTGGCATGGAGCATCCCTCTGGGTCGTGTTCACCTTCGGGGGCTGGGCTGCCTGCCGGGTGTGGGTGATTCCGCTGCAGGGACGTTGGCGTTGCAAGGGTGTGTGAGGGGCCTCAGAGTGCTTTGACGATCAGGGATTTGGTCCTGACACGGTGGCGGAGTGCCTCTGTCCCTGACATTGGGCAGCAGCTGCAGACAGGTGTGTGCTGGCCCTGAGCTCGGGCCACTCAAAGCAAGCAATCATTTTTGAGGACTTTTTGCATTGTTCTGCCGGGCCAGCCCTACAGCAATTTGTGGAGACAATACTGCTACTATGCAGAGCTGACTTCAACATGTCGCTTTCTACCTGGAGGAACAAACGCTCCTCTCGCAGGCTCCGGAGGGCAGAGCCGGGACCTTGGGCTCAATGTGGGGTGTGCTGGTCTGTAGAGTATGCCCAGGGGTTTGCTGTCGCCGTTCTTTCCTCACTACAACTATGAAATCTCACGCCTGAAAGGGCCCGTGAGGTCTGGTGATTCAGACTGACCCTGGCCCAGTCCCAGACCCTCTACCTGTCCTTTGTTCAACTGCTTAGGCCTCAGTTTCCCCATGTGTCAAATGGAGATAAGCATAGTGTTTATATCACTGGGCTATCGCGAGTAACGTGCAAAGTGCTTAACTCCAAGTCTGGCACGTGACAAATTCGTGCTGAATACGAATAATATTTCATCAGATATTACTCTTCCTGGGGAAGTGGGAACAGCAGTGCCGGCGAAGGAGGAGAGAGATAGAAGACCCATATCCTTTTGAATAACTTTGTGATGAGCAAACATAAAGACGCTGGTTACTGTCATCAATAAAAGACCTAGTTTTCCCAATAAGGGGCCCGAAAATGTCATTGATAATGTGGCTCTGTGGCCAAAAGAGGCCTTTCAGCCACCAGTTGGGCCATTTTAAAATGAAAATGCTATGGTGGTATAGACTAGACCAGCAGTTCTCAACCTGTGAGTCGCGACCCCTTTGGGGGTCGAACGACCCTTTCACAGGGGTCGCCTAAATGCATCCTGCATATCAGATATTTACATTACGATTCATCACAGTGGCAACATTACAGTTATGAACTAGCAAGGAAAATAATTTTATGGTCGGGGGTCACCACCACATGAGGAACTGCATTAAAGGGTCGCGACATTAGGAAGGTTGAGAGCCGCTGGTCTAGACGGTTCGTTTTCAAAGCAGCTGGCGCTGAGTGTGAACCGTCTCCCCGTGGAGTCTCTCCACGGTGAACCGTGCTTTACCAGAGCCGCTGTGATTTGCAGCTCTCACCTGAGACCGTCAGGCCCAGGATGGCTGGGGAAAGCCTTCATCTGGTGCTCTCCCGAGACAGGTGGCACCAGAATGTATTCAGAGGCTGCTTGGGCTCCGGAGGCAGCGTGTGAGGTGTGTGCGGGCCCTGCCAGGGCGACGAGCATGCAGCCGCAGTTGTGTGTTTCAGGGGAGAGGCGCCCTTGCTCATGAATCAGTCCCGGGGTGCTCCGATGGCAAGGCCTAACTGAGAGGCTTCGTAGTGTGGGAAGTGCGGTAGCCTCTGAAAGACCCCAGGTGTGCAGTCGTACCCCATTTGAAGGGAAATTTGGTGCCTACATGCACTTTTCCGGGGAGAAAAGGCCATGGAATCCACTGGCTCCTCAAATACTCAGTGACACCCAAAAAGAAGGGACCGTTACATTGAGCAGGTTTCTCACCCTCGGTACTGCTGGCGTCTCAGATTTAGCAGCATCCCTGGCTCTCTCTGGCCAGTAGCACCCCCAAGTCACGCAACCCAGAGTGTCCCCAGACCCGGCTAAATGTCCCTGGGGGCTAATATTGAGAGGCTCTGCTTTCAGGTGTTAACCTAAGAAAACATTCAAACCTGTGAAGAATTTTTTTGTGAGTTTATTTGAGTCAAACTGTCGACATATAACAGGAAGCAGAACCTGGAGGAATGAGATAATGCTCCGGAGAATGGCGAGTTACATCTGTATTTATACATTGCAATCAAAGGAAGGGAGGAAGGGATGTAGGTGGGTTACATGAAATCCATTGGTGATAGACTAGAGAGGCGGGAGGAAAGCAAAGGGGCAGGGGAGGAGGGGGGGACTCCTGGGATTGGATAAAAAGTAAAATGATAGACACATACTTAGGTGGGGGCAGGAACAATTAACATAACAATGAAGGGATTTGTGGTCTCTGTCCTAGCACCCATTAATTAGGTTGTGCCCCAAGGGGTTCAGAAAAAGGGAAGTTACAAGTTACCCAGACATTTCAAGGGTATGTTATGATAGATGCAAAAAGACGGACAGGCTCAGTGAAGGTAAAGGTTGCCTTTGTCTGTGAAGATACCAGCCTAGGACGTAACTGCCCACCATCACTGCTTTTAAAGTTTAATTTCAGATCATTCTATGTGGTTACTTTAGGTCTCTGGGTTTGCAAGACCGCCATGCAGGCCTTCCTTGAGCTCGTCAGGTTAGCATGTGGCCCCTTTCGTCCACAAAAGGCGGGGGGAGAGAGGGTCAAGAAACGGGACAGATAAACAAGGCCTCCTGGGTGCGACGGCAGCCCCCTGAGCTGTCTGCTGGCCCGGTCTCCCCCCGGCCGTGTCCAGGCAGTCCCGTGGAGGTCACCAGCAGCACAGACGTGACCTGCCTTTGCTCCCTGAGGGGCCAGCGGGCATGCTGTGCTGTGTGACTCCTGAGCAGGGTGGGCTGTGAGTCCTGTGTGGTGGACAGGGCCCCCCCGTGCTTGCCTTTTCCTTGAGCCAGGGGGGTCTGTTGAGGTAAAGACATCCCTGATGACGCGAGGCACAGCGGGGGCCTGGTTCTTAGGGACACGCAACGGTTATTCTCCTGGGGCGGCCGTAGCAAACTGGGGGGCTTAAAACAATGCACATGTATTCTCTCCCCGTTCAGGAGGCCAGGAGTCTGCGGTCGAGGTGTGGGCAGGGCCCCACTCCCTCCCCAGGCTCCAGGAGAGGCCCCCTCCTCCCTCTCCCAGCTTCTGGGGCTCCAGGCCTCCCTGGGCTATGGCTGCAAGGTCACTGGTCCTAGCGTTGAGGGCCCTCCCTAACCCAGTATGACTTCATCTTGACTGGGTGACATCTGCAAAGACCTCTTTCCAAACAGGATCCCCTTCAGTCGCAGACATGGGGGGTGAGGACACGGATATCTCTTTCTGGAGAGACCATTCACCAGCACAGCAGCTGAGACTGTGCACGGGAGTAGTGGCCCCAGGAGTGGGTGACTCACGCAGGGGGATCAGCAGTGGGTGAGGGAGGTGGGGGCAGAGCAGGGTAGATGGCCTGGGTTAGGTCCAGCCATGGTGTCAGGGCCCAGGATATGCACAGAACCCGCGCCACCCGCTGTGGTCCTGTCAGAATGCAGCTCTGACGCAGGTGTGGGGTGGGAACAGGTCTGCGTTTCTGACCAGCTCCCAGGGCATGGGGAGGCCGCTGCCCCCGACGGCACTCTGAGGCATGAGGAGCGTGTAGGCCTCAGAGGTATCCTGAGAAGGGCCCCAGAGTCCACACCCCGATCCCATGTTGGCACCCAGAGGTGCCCCGACAGAGCCCCCAGCACTCGTGATAGGAAATGACGGGAAGAAAAAGTGGCCTGGAGGCAGGAGGCCCCACCTTCCTTCGGAAGGAAAGCGCCCTCTGTCCCTCCCTCGGACAGCAGAAGGGTCAGCGTCCAGGATCCCATTAAATGGGCGAGAGCAGTTTTGGCCAACGTATTTCCTCTCCACTGAAACCCGTCAGCATCTTCCGAGTGCAGCCTCAAAGCCCGCCGGACGTGATTTATGTCCGGAGTCATCACCGAGAAGGCCACACACTGTTATCCACTGTGTATGCCGGGGGCGCCAAGGCCCACACTGCCCTGAGGTTGAACCTGACCTCGGCTCTGGCGGCACAGGGAGGGCCTCAGACATCAGAGCCCTGGAAGTCTGTCCGCCTTCTCACTGCCGTCCAGGGTTCAGCCGTGCGCCCGGCTGTCTGGCTCGGGTTCTTCCCGTGGAGCCCGTGTGGTCCCTCAGCGACATCTGTGTCCCATCCTCGTTATTGTGGATGTTCCTGTTGAGAAACAAGTGAGGGAGAACGGAGGCAGCATCCAGACCAAGCTTCGGGCACCGATGCATCGTGGGCTGGTGAAGATGTGGGCTCGGAGCCCCCGACACGGTTTCAGACCACCTCCGCCATTTCCTGGCTGATCGGTCTCAGGCAAGGGGCTTCCCCTCCTGGACCTCAGTTTTCCAACCTGTGAAATGGAGGTGATGGTACTTCCTCCCTCAGGGAGTGGACTGAGAGAGTTACTCCTGGCCCCGACCTCGGGCACAGGTGCCCTGCTCATGGTCACAGGGGGTTTCAGCTCCAGCCTTTCTTTCTGCCTTTCGGGAACCAGAAGGCAAATCTTGGGGGAAGGGCCTCCCTGCTGATGGAGACACCACCAGGTAACAAGGCAGGAGGCTGGGTTGGTCTGCCATGGTCATGGCCACAGGGAGGGGACATGTTTCCTGCAGTTTCCAGCTGAGGCCTGGAGGGCATGGGCAGGTGTCCCAGGTGGTTCTGGGGCTTGGGCTTGGCTGACTGTGATGACCAGCTGGGCCCTCAGCACTGGCGGGGGTGAGGGCGGCCCCTCCTCGAGGCTCCTCCTCAGCCCCTGTGGCATTAGGGGTGGGAGTATCCTCAACTAGGAGGAACTTGAGGTCTAATCCCAATATCTCGATACATAAGAACAAATGAGCGGCAAACGTTTGGGGGGGGCTTGTCCATTTGGAAGCAAACCCTAACCCACCCGTGTGAGCCCCCCTCTCCCGGCGTGAGTAGGTGGTCCCGGAATTGATCCCTTTACAGATGGGAAGAAAGGAACTGAGGCCCTGAGAGGTGAACCGAAGAAACTGACCCCCTAGGGCCTGGGTCCCAGATGGCTGGTCCTGTCCAGAAGCAGCCATTTCTCCATTCACAATTCCACCATTATACACTGTGTCTTTGGCACTAAAGGTTTTATGTTTTTGAGTCTTTCTGCTGAGGCTCTTACACTCCCACGTGAGTTCCTTTGGCCTATCTTGGTTTGTGAGCCTATCTCTTAAAGTGTATCCTAGACACTCTTTTTAAAGCCGAATCTTTAAAAGCCCTCAAAGATGGTTGCACAGCCCTGCCCAGGTCCCAGTTGGATTGTGCCATAAAATCTGTGCCATTCTGGCTGCAACTGTCGACATCCTTGTGTGTCTCAAGGCCCTGGCGGGCCAGAGTCAGCTCTTCCCGGCTCATTGAGAACCTGCCAGCTGGTTGCTAACCCTTTGGTAGTTTGCACTAGGCCATAATGGGAGTATTTACACCATGGAAATGGGCAGAAGCTACAACTACCGATCAGGGCTAAGCGTTGTTTTTTCTCTCTGGAGAGCCAGGTTACCAGCATCAACCTGCTCTACGCTGCATGTCTGTCTTCCTTTCTCAGCTGAGTATTTTCGAACATGTCTGTTGAGTGTTTGATTCTCTTTGTGACACTCTATTTCTGGAAGTTCTCTTAGGTTCATTTCCAAGTTGGCTGTGTCAGGTTTTGTAGTTTCCTGTCCTTGGCAGAACCTTTCTGATTTATCATCCATCTAACCCTCACAGAACCCAGGACCCAGGGCTCACACCTGGGTCCACACCAGCGTCTCTTGCCAGTGTCTTAATTTAGTTGGGGGCCCAGTGGGGGCCCCTTGACTCTGCTCCTCATGGAGCCCCCGAACTCCCCAGCACGAGGGGCCCGAGTCAGGATGGGTCTCACTGCTGTTGGAAAAGGGGACCCGGCGTATCACGGTGTCTTCCCACCCTGGTGGGCTGTGGGCAGGCTGGGCACCGTGTTTTAAAACGTCCCGTGTGTATTCCTGCCGAGCTGGTCCCATGACCCCTTTCCCAAGTCCGCCAGATGTTTCCCTGGGAGCGATCCTTTGCTCGCGTAAACAAAGAAGCGTGTTTTCCCAGGGAGGCCGGCCGCGCACCAGCTCCTTGACCACCTCGGGAGAAGTCTCCATGGACTCGGGAGGATGTATTTTGGGTCTGCGTGCGGATGAGCAGTGCACAGAAATAAACTCCATCTGTAGCGGGAGGAGATGGGCTCTGCCGCACGTGGGCATCCACGGCCGTTCCTCCCAGCTCGGGGGTACCCAGGGCCAGCCTCTCGGTGCCCTCCTGGGCCTCCAGGTCCAGAGCAGCGGCAACAGCCCCGCATTCTCTGACCTCGCCTGCCAGGCACTAGGGCCTCCCCGACTGAAGCAATCCTGTGCTGCCCAGATTTGCAGATGAGCACGCCGGGGCTCAGAGAGGTTGCCTGACTTGCTGGAGACCCCAGAAGGGCGGGGTAGGCCTCCCGCCCAGGCCACCTGATCCCAAGGCCTCTAAGTCCCGTGGCCTCGCCCGGTGCCCACCTGACCTGAGTCCCCAGCCCTGGGCGGCTGAGCCAGGGCTCCAAGCTCCCGGCTGGCACACCTCTGAGCCCTTGCCCATTGGGAGGGTCCCTGTGCCTGAGCGCCCTGGTTCTGGCTGTGTCCATGAAGCAGCCCCAGCTTCTGGCCCATGTTTCTCTGCAACTCGCCTGGTGGCCGAGCTCGATGGCCCTGGGAGCACAGCCCTGAGGGGCTCGGGCCGTAGCTTTGCGACAAGCATAGCTGTGTCCTCTGGAACCTGCAAATGTGACTTGATTTGGAAGCAGGGTCTTTGCAGATGTGTGAGGAGTTGAGGAACTTTGGACGGCATCCTCTGGATTCCGGGTGAGCCCCAAGCCCCCATGACAGGTGTCCTTCGGAGAGAAGGGGGAGAGATTTGAAGCAGAGACAGAGGGGAGGAGGCCATATGAAGACAGAGGCAGAGACGGGGTGATGGGGTCAACGTACCCAGGAACATCTGGAGCCCCAAACACTGGGGGAGGCAAGAAGGACCCTCCCCTGGAGCTTTCAGAGGGAGCACGGCCCTGGGCCCGGCTCTGTGCTGAAAAGGGGCCTCTTCCGTGGTACGGCCGGCTGCTCTGGGGGCCTGCGGCTTACCCCCTGGTGGCTGGAGCCTGGACCCTCCTTCCAAGCCCCCCTGGCTCTCCGCTCCCTGAGGCCTGACCTCCAGAGCTCCCTGTGCCACCTGCAAGGAGGGGACTCGGAGCCCTGTGCAGAGGGGCACGAGGGGTGAGGGGAGGAAGGGGCCAGTGTGGCAGCTCTGACAGGCTGGGCCCAGAGGTGAGGATGCCCCGTGTCTGCCCGCACTGACCGAGAATGCCTCTCCTCTTCCAGACTAAAATCCATGGCGTCGGGTTTGTGAAGATCCACGCGCCCTGGAACGTGCTGTGCAGAGAGGCAGAGTTTCTAAAGCTGAAGATGCCGACCAAGAAGGTTAGTGGGGACGTGCCTGCTCCGAGGCAGGTCTCCGGCCACAGGGCCCCACAGACTCTGCGGTCAGGTGCTGGCAGGAGGCTCTGCGTTGCTGCAAATGCCAGAGAGCTCCATGCCTCTGCCGAGACCCAGGCCGCAGCCCGGAGGCGGCTCAGGCAGGGCGCCGTGGGCATGCTGCGAAGCGAATGCAGCGGAACTTCCCGCGCAGGCGTTTCTCGCTCACCGTGTCTCAGCTGGCTCATCAGACTCCTTTTAGTCGCATTTCCTGGCTGGCTGGGATTTTTCTTTGTAATCCCCGAAAACGGTGCAGCTCAGACCCATCGGAGGGTGGTACGCTCCTGAAGCTCAGCTGGGCATCGGGGGTTTCCCGGGCAAGGATAGCAAGGG